>JAYRCO010000933.1:0-15242 GCA_037042815.1 Ceratobasidium papillatum | reverse complement strand
ATCGAGACGCTTCTTTGGTGTACTCTTCCAACTGGACAACAGATGTAAGTCTACAAAAATAAGATTGTATCATTATTCTAATACCCCTATTCTGAACCTATTTTAGCCAGCTAAAGACTACCCTCCGCACTATGGACACACACTTCATTTCTCGGATACTCCTGGCGATTATGTCTCTTTAAAATTTTCCGGAACCGCCGTTTGGTACTTCTCCAACACGAATCGTCAGCGCGGCAATGTTCAGGTTCAAATAGATGGTGGTAAGACGGAAACAGTGAGCATGTACGGGCAGACTTGGGTAAGAAATTCTCATAATGCCGCTAATTTCTACTAAAATGTTTGTTCGCACAGCTACAACAACAGCTCATGTGGTCTAAAACGGACCTATCAGATGGAGACCATACAGTTACTTTTACCCATGCCGATGCTGATGGTATTCGTATGACCTTGGACTTCCTCAGGTATATTTATTAATTACTCGCGACTATTTCCATGTCTGAACTTTCCATCCGGTCGGATAAGATATCTTCCTAGGTTAGCCGGTGCTTTACTCCCAACATGCGATCGGACGTTAACTATACAACATTCACAGCCAATCAACCTCAAACAAACAAACACCACTTGGCGTTATCATAGGGGGCACTGTGGGCGGGGTCGCAGTTCTACTCCTTTGCGCTCTGGTCATCTTCTATCTTCGGCGTCGCCGTTCGCCAAGGTCTGGTACCTTAAACTCGATTGATTTGCTGGGCCAAGTGGGCTACGATCACGGCACCCTACCTGTCCATGCCCAGACGGCAAATAGATATTCTCAACAAGAATGGGATTACAGAGGCCACCCGTACCCCTCACAGAACATGCATCATGTTTCTGGTAAGCTTCTTTCATTGATACATCTGTCCATGATGTTTACTTCTATAATGTTAGGGTTCAATCGCACCTCTCGCGAAAAGACCAGACTAGACCAAACGTACACTGCTGTCCGATCTCCGGCAGATTCGGACAGTTCCTTGTTATCGACGACTGTAGATTCCGACTCTGTAAGGTCTGTGGCCGTGGGAAGTGCAATGGTTTCGGAGAGAACACAAATACTGCCTCCTGCATACCCCCAAACTCTTTCGAGGTAAACAGTCCCCTTGGGTTCTTAGACGTTTCGTTTCGGTATGAGGGGACTATCTACGCTTACGAAACCTTATTTGTGATTTGGTCGCAATGATGTCATGCATTGGAGTTGTTATTGCAGTTAATCGACGAGGGATATATGCGCGCTCCGTCTATTGTTTAGGGCGGTTTATTGAGTGATATTATACAGGTCCAACTTCTCTTTTTAAGTGTAGAACGTGCGATGGCCACGTATGTAAACATAACCCGCTTGACTGCGGTGAATTTAGTGGCTAGTGACGATACGAGTTTACGTGTTAGGGTCAAAACGAACTTGTTGCATTAGGATTAATGATTGAAATAGTGCACTTATCCTCATTGGATCTATTCAGAACGGTCCTGCATCATACGTTCTGCCTCCAATTCCTTCCAGTCATCGATATCACCCGCTTATGATTGCGCAGTACTTCTGGGGTATCCTGTGTTGGCAAGTGAGCATTTCAAATTGGTGGTTAAAAAAGAACTATAAATGGATCGTCGGTGGTGATGATGATAGAATGTAAGATCTATATGCTGCTAAAACACCTATTTGGGTCGAAGCCGTATGATGGATCGTTGAGACACTGGAACGCACGTGGCGCTGGAAAGCGTGACTAAGATTTGCTGGTGTTTATGATAGAACAAAAACTTCATTTTGGCCCGAACTGGCTCCGAGACTCAACCTCCTCATGAGAAAAACGAAACATGCGGCCACGTCCCAGGAATAAGTGCATCCCACCGCAAAATCTGATTATTTGGATCCCCCTCCAGTTGAATGCTTGCTGGTAACTTCGCTGAGGAGCTTGCCTAATTCATCTTCCCTTTGAATGATTACTACTAGTATGCGCGACAATCTGCTGGACAAGTCTAGCTGATCTGAATACATCAGACCTTGGTGTTTTCCCTCTTACATAGTGCTCGAAATGACGACTCCCCTGTCGATACGAGAAATTAGGTCCAATTCTCGCGCCTACCGGGCCATAAACGACACCTCCATGCGCATTTATTCGAGAGGTTCTTGGACTCCAGTATTTTCTCGTTTATATTAGTTGTACTGCAATGACCTGGTATGAATTCATTTACTGGGCTGTTGCCATTTAGTATCTATGGTCTTTTTGCGCATCCATGCATGCCCGGAAACGACTCGAAGATTTACATTTGGGATATTTTCGGCTAGGATAAGCGCATCCAAGCGACCAGGTTATACTGTGGCCTGTAGCTGCTCGTCTGTCTCATGAAAGACAGATTCGTGACTGATCAAACTGGGATGTTCTCATTCTATCAGCCGCCAGAAAACCTGCTCTGAGGCTATGAGCAAATTTGTGCCGTGACTTAGGTAGCTAGATTTACTTGTCAGCCAAGTAAAATCATGCCTTTAAATCTCCTTTGCATGTGCTCTCGCCTGGTTGTCAAAAGCAGCTTGGCCTAAGCTATGTTCTCGTCTGAACCTGAGAGTAACTCGATTGAAAAGCTGAAATGACCCAGAAGACATTGATAAGAAATTGATTCTCGACTGACTCGTTCTTCTCTTAAGCGTGACAGACCTACCAGGTTTCTTCTTTGGATCTACCTTAGAGCTCACCAGAAACTTGCGGAATCAGTTGCTTACATAAGTAGCGCGGGGTCTCTGTGGTTTACAGAGTCCTTCACCTCTCAATCTTCAATCGAACCATTACAGTCGCCTCTGGAAAGGATTTTTTGGCTATGTTCTACCTCACTCCGACACACTAACCAAAACTCAGATAGCTACTCTCTTCCTTTCACGAACACTCGAGAAACTGTTAGACGCTCGGCCTGCTGGTCACATTCGGGGATCATTGCGGGGCCGATGCCCACGCCAGGGATCGGCGGTTTCTCGGCCGCCGAGATGAACATAGGCAGCAAGCTTTTCCTACGGCTGGACTTTCGAACCTTTGTATACCACGCGACACTCGTAATTGTACGCTTCGCTGTGATCTGTTCCTGGCTCGAGGAATGACTCGGCCCAAATCTCTCCAAGGATTCCCTAAGGGGAGGAATGATTATCCACCTGCCACTGATGATTGGCTGGAAATCAATACTAGGCGCTCATGTCATACTGATGTTTGCATAACTTCTGCAACTTCTCTTCCACGGGGCTTCTGTTTCCGACTCGGTTGATCTTTCCCCGTGTACCAATCAGGCAGTTCATGAAGCGCTTTCTGGATACGGTGTTCTTATGCTGCCTGAATTTGGATAACTCATTGCGCCGTGTAAAACACAGCTGGATACAAAACGCGTGACATTTGTTCGACAAACCCCAGCCTGACTCCTCTTATTCATCCCCACGCTCATTCGCAATGATCCGTGCATCTGCCAGTCTTGGTGTCCCCAACCACCGACTCTACAATCTCTACCTTTCAGGTGACAACACTTCGACCAACCCGACTGGCGTCATTCTCAAAGCTATCTTGACAAACTCGGCCATTGCTCGAAACATCCGATTCGATGAGGACGTTGGCGACAACACGTTCGACCTCTCCGCTGTTGTCGGCAACGAAAACGGGAAGCTCAAGTAGGGGTCAAGCGGTTTCCAGCAGAGCGCAAGGAATATCAAAATCGAGTGCAGGGGAGATGAGCGGTGGCTGGTCGTGGATCTACAGAACCCCTTGGGATCGTTTTTTCCCGATCAAGCAATTAACCTGGACGAGTACTTCGATCTCATCGAGTACGTACACCCGTATCAGAAGGAAACTTATTATCGACTGGGAACCAAGGCCCGCGCTCCTCCAGTGGTGAGACATCTATTTTTGATCTACTAGTTCACAACCTGAACTTTCGATCTAAAGAGGTCCCTAGTGTTATGCTTCGACGGAACATCCAATCACTTCAGCAACAAAGTAAGTTCATTATCGTTCGAAGTCGGTATTACGTCTGACCAGTATCGCAGAACACAAACGTGGTGAAGTTCATGGAGCTTTTGAAGAAGAATGACCCTGAGCGCCAGCTGGTACGTCGTCAGATTATAATTTCTCAAAGCATGCTTCATGGTATCGTCTTAGGTATACTATCAAACTGGCGTCGGAACTTACGCACCACCTGGGCTGCTCACAAATGCAGGCCTCTCACTCGCAACAACGCTCGATAAGGGATTCGCTTCGTAAGTCTTTCAAATGATCTTGTCTAGCATGGAATTAATAAAATTTTGTTGTAGGTTCTTATACCAGCATGTGCGGAATTCATCCTCGCCACTCCTCTGGATTTATGCTAATTAAATGTTAGGTTATGGATGGCTACAAGTTCTTAATGGAAACATACCAAGGCAAGTCTTACGCTTTATGAGCCTCCCCTCGCTAACATTGGTACTTGTGTAGCCGGCGACCGTATTTCAATATTCGGGTTCTCGAGAGGAGCGTTCACGGCTCGTGCATTGGCTGGTATGGTTCATTGTGTATGTTCTAGTTCAATCGTTGTTTGTTCCCAGCTCTGGTCTCATGAGATTTTCAGGTTGGATTGCTTCCAAAACATAACATCGGTATGCCCATTGAAACTAAAAACGCTATAGGATGACTCCATATTGACGGTGCTTCATAGAACACGTGCCTTTCGCCTACGAGGTGTATAAAAACGCTAACGACACAAAACAGTCAAGTCCCGAAAATTCACCACAGCCCCGCGCCTCTACTACTAGGAGTGCAACGGTACTTTCCCAACTGGAGGAGCCCGCTGGAGCATTACTTAGCTGTAACAAGGGCAAAAAGGCTAAAGACGTCAACCCCGAAGATTTCAAGCAAACGTTTTGTATTTCCGTGGCGATCGATTTTGTGGGCGTGTGGTGAGTTTTTGAGTTAGGAGTCTGGTGCCGAAAGGGGCTCATTTGATCTTCTTTGCAGGGATACTGTGGCTAGTGTTGGTAAGCATGTGAAACATCCGTTTACCGAGCACATATCTAATATACCTTATTTTCCAGGATCATTATGGCCGACAACTTTGCCTTGGATCGACTACAACCCGAGTATTCGTAACTTCCGGTAAATTTTACTTCGCTCTTCATCTCGGATTCCAACTTACATGCTCGCATACAGCCAAGCCCTCGCCCTAGACGAACGCCGGGCGAATTTCATACCCAGCGTATGGGATCACTCGCGTACCAATACCAGTACTCAAACCGCACTCGAGGTCTGGTTCAAAGGCGGTCATACCGATATCGGAGGCGGTGCCGTTCCCAAACACGACTGCAGCAAGGGCGAACAGAGCATGCTTAGCAACATCTCCCTCCGTTGGATGGTCCGGCAGTGTTTTGCCGTCGACGTCGGGATTATCTTCGATCATCGGGTGCTGAAAAAGTACCGAGACGCTAGAGTTTTAGAGGAACGTCCGACGAGGGGAAAGAACGAGTCGGCGGTTGAGTACGAGAGGAGGTTGTTGCAGCTTTCGGCGAACTTGGATAAGATCGACATCACGTATGCGTCATACGATGCGATGCGGGAGTACTGGAGCTGGAACTTGCTGGAATTTTTACCGTCGGCCAAACCAGCGCAAACTCCGGACGGGCTGAGCATGACTCGTCGGTAAGTGTTCATCCTCAATTTTCTGCCGTGTTTAACTGAAAAGCTCCGGCAATCAATAGGCCAAATATGTACAAGTCTCGAGCAGCATACCGCCCTGAGCCCCCTCATCCCGTCACTATCCACTCCTCGGTGGTCGGTTATCTTGCTTCTTCCGCGGCCGGACGGTATATCCCTCGAGCATCTTGGCGTGGCTATCAAAACGACGAGCTCCCGCTAATAGCCGACAGCCTCGACGGGAATACCGATTGGCCAATCAAGGCTATTGACCTAATGAATATGGACTGGAAGCGGAGGGGGTGGAGGAAATGGGCGAGAAGTCAGATCTCGTTATGGAGGAGCGAATCAAAAGAATCCAGAGAGTCAGAGGAGCCAAAGGAGTGCCTGTAGGGCTCGTCCTTCGTTTTGTTTTGTTTCGGAAGTTTGATGTTTATATATAATCATTGGGTTTATGCCACGTACCATTATTTGGCTGTACTTCCGGTTGGCCACATCTTTTTGTTGGAAATCATTCATAAGTTCTATGTCATTCATTAATCACATTGCCAATACACGCCACACCCATCACTACTATATTTGCCATTTTGCTCGGTCGGAGAGGTGGTGGCTGATCCAGATAGTGTCCGTTTTACAGGCGAGCTATACCGCGCTATTCTTCTCAAACTTATGGACGTCGTTGCCAGAGTATCACAAAATAGCCGCCCAACTGGTTCTAGCCGGACGTGGGTGGCACTATTCTCCTTATCCATTGCATAGTTCGTTAAAGACAAAACTCTTTAATAGCTATTGAATTAACATAAGTGCATTGGAAAAGATAGAAAGTAGAATGACCGATGTTATTGTGTGACAATGAACGACACTTTATATACAGAAACGTGTAGGAACAATCACGAGACGCGTATATGCGCGGCATGTCAGTTGCGTCGGACATGCGGTTCGAATCATGGGAAAATAATCTTCAACATAGTTCCCCTCTTGATAGCTTTGGCTAGTAGGTTTGTTTCCATGATTGTGATTGATGGTCACCTCTCGGATTTCGGGTCCTTTTGAACGATTTGCGCTGCATACTATTGCTTCTGGGCCTTTCGAACTATGTGCTTATCGATGTAACAGGCGGCTCACAATCATACCAACCCGAGATCCGACTTTCGGAATGTACTCAGGAAACGCAGCCAAAGTTTCTAATTGGTTTTATCCAACTTTAATAAGCATACGTCTTGCGCCTTTCGGCAGACATCAGCTTTGAGACACGCATACATCAAATATATTCATCGATTAAGAGGCTACATCGCACCGTATTTCTAGCCTAAGAGATGTGCCTTCAGTAGTCATCAGAGCTAAGAGTTATACAAACCATCAACTTACCGCCTCATGCTGGTTTACAATTGAACTTGTGATCCGCCTTCCAGTGCAGCTCTTGGCATTTCCTTGAACAGTATCGCGCCTTCTTGCACCTTTGGCATCGTTGCAATTGGCCACCTACGCATAGCCCATCACATTGCCAACACACATCCTGCGGCTCATGCACCGACGTAGGTACTTGAGTGCCCGACATTTTGGCAGCGGGCCCGATAACCTCTTCGAGATATGAAACCCCAAATAAAGGTGATATTGCAGCACGAGTGGCAAAGGGCAAGACGGCCCTCCACGCTGGGTCCTCCCACTCTGGTCCATCCAATCCCACACCGTGGCCACATGAGCACAGCGGATTGACCTCGGGTTCGACGCCAAGGGGGATTTTGCCCATTGATTTATATTCGCAGTTGGCACGGTGCGGCCACGTACGGCACCGTTCAACGAACGCAGGAAGAAGGTGCTTCCAGGCGATGCCATCATAGTGACGAGTTCTGATCTGCATTAGAGCCTGCCCCGAGTTATTGAGTATAGTGATGGCGGGCGACATCTCTTTTGCGCCTTTGAGGTGAAGAGGAACCAGGGCTGTGTCCATTATCACCGTCCCTCCAGCTAGGTCTAACCGGAGACCAAGAACAAATATGAAGCAATAGTACCCATGCATTGTATCTGTTAGGGCAAATATCCGAACAGGTCCTTGTCGAAGGCCAACATAGTCTTGTACGATAGCCATGAGTGATTCTTTGACGGTGACCAGGACTTCATCTGGTGCTCGCTTGGTAGAATGGGTGCTCCGCTGGGTAATTCTTTCTCTGTCTGACATTTGGGCGGTTGTATGTTGGATTAGCCATTTTAGCCTATCACGCTGCTGGATGTCGACCAGAGGCAAACGCTGAGGGAGAACATGATGGATGTTCCATGGGCTAGGCGTTGTGTGATGCAAAACGGGAAACAAATTCTCTGGGTATCCCCCGGATTGAATAGGAATCTCCGTTGAAACATGAGCAAAAACCTACCATGGAGCAACAGAACCGAACATCTTAGTACATATAGTCCCCAACAAAAGATATTACATACCTCGATTTCATGCGATTTGGCATGCACTTCGACACCGATCAGAGAATGGAGAATCGGGAAGGGAAACTTGACGATATATGTCGATCGACCGAAGTGCACCTGCACAGTGCAAGGCCCTATTTGTTTTGTTGAACCTTTTGTACCTTTGGCTAGTGCAACTTTCTCGGATTCGGATTCCACTTGCACGCGAGCTTTCATTTCGCGAATCTGCGAGCCGCCATCGCTGCTGCCCTTGACTTTGATTATGCATGAACTCGCATTGTCTGCCATGGGGCGTGGAGCAACAATTCTATGGGCATGCTGCGGTTGGGGGTTGGACGTGGGTCGGTTCTTGAGGATTAAAACATGATCTTTATCGGTGATGCTAGCGGAAAACAGATTCAACGCTTCGCCCAACTTTCCATGATATTGGTATCGAGCCAGGGGTGTGTGTAGCAAGCTTAACGTTACAGTTGATTCAATCGATGCCACCTTTTCGGCATGAGCCCAAAACGATAAAATCAGGTCGCATCCCGAGTCCTCAAAGAAACCTGGAGAGCCTTCCTCGATAAAGTAGGTGCCATCAGATTTGCCGAGCGGAATACACTTGCCCCATGCAGCTTGTACACCTTCAAAAAGAATGGTTTTTGGTTGACCCTTGTTGGAATTGACAATATTGCAGACCAGTTTTGGGCTAGGTGACGAGTGGTCTTTGCGTAGCAGCTCTAGCCTATCTGATGGAACAACCAAGACTACGCAAACCAGCCTTGGGAGTGGATCGGTCAAGCTCTTGAACACTTCAGAGCGAGTAACGTCTTCGCTCAAATCGGCCTCCATTTTCTCAAAGTTTAAGCCGCAAAGGAGATGTTGGACTCCCACCTCATGACACAAATCAAGATGAGGCTTGTTTGCGTGCTGAGCAAAGGCTTGGAGTAAGAAATCTGAAAGAGTGTCCCATCCGTCTTCAGAAGTGAGACAGACTCGTGTTTTGGCGTGCGCAAGAAGAGCGGCCATAAACCCTCGGCTATAGTGAGCGGTACTGAAAAGCTGTAGTGAATTGGCCTTGAGTTTATGCATTTGCAAAATCTCGTCAAAGGTCAAGCGATCGTGGGCAAAGTATGTATCGTAGATTCCGAATAACAACTGCATGAGCTCTTTAAATTCAAATATTGGAGTCCTAGGACCTAGCCCAGTGTACGCATATGGATCCCCCGAGGCCGGATCCACCCATGCAATCCGTTCCATATAAACGGGGTTGTACCTTGGCATCATGATTTCGTGGGTTATGGATGAAGCTGTGAATAGAGAAAGGTAGGATCGTGGTGCGAGTCCAACGAGGATGCCTGGAGTAACGACGCTGTGACAAATCATTTCGTGGAACATGAACACGGATGTATCAGGTGCTAAGGGTGTATCGGTATATAATATTGCCTGAGAAGCAGGCTGCTTCTTGAGCAGTGGTTGGCCGAGGAGTAGAACGTTCAGAATCCCAAGGTCGTGACCGAGCGTAGAAGTGTCTATGACATCAAAAGAGAGAGGAGCAGGAGGAGATGACGCTACGTGCTCGCTCAGATCGATAGTAGTTGCCCTCCACGGCGCAGTAAACTCCCCAATGTCGGTTTTTTGAGATATGGCGTACTGCCCAAGAGATCTGCACAATGCCAACGCATCGCCAACAAAAAACCGAAGAATAATCGAGTTTGCTCTACGAGTCATTTGAAACCCGCTTAGCCCAGCCTTGAATTGCTGTTTAGCCTTCGCCATGGCCGAGTTTGTGGCTGGCCCAGCAGGATCAGACACAAGAGGAGTAAACGCCGGTGCAAAATGATACCCTTGTGGAAAGGTTTCCGCATGAACATTGAAGGATTCCCCAAGCGACGAGTAAAAGAAAGTGGGGTTCAGTTTCGTTATCTTTTTGAGCTCTTTGCTTGTAGTGACGGTGGTGCCGTGTTCCCAGTAATGCATAAACTGGTCGCTCACAGGCTTGCCGGCCTCCTTCCATGTATTCCCCGCCGATCGACTCGCATCGTAGTAAATAGATCCCTTGGATTGTCCCACTATCATTTTGGACACCTTGTTAAATCCTTCTTGTAGCTTGTCCAATCGCTCGGTCGGAAGGTCCGAAAAGTTGGCGTATTTTGACCAGAAACTGCGGAGTTCAGAGAGTGAGGTTGCCGTTACCATTTTCAGGAATGATCCATATTGCGATTGCTTCCACAAATCGGGGGATTCGGAGAGCTCTAACAACTTGCGACATTGGGATTGGATTAGACCAAACGCGTGATCTCCGATCTTGAAGTGATAAAAGATATCCCACATGTGGTTTGAAGGGACATCGTCCTCGAGTAGCGTGTAGAGAAGAATATTTCGGGCTTTCAAACCAGCATCAGCATAATGAAAGTATTAGGGTATAGCCCTTACCAAGTACTGCAGGTTCCAGCTCACAACACACGATATCGAGTTTGCGGGGTACTATGAACAGATAAAACATCAAGTCATGTCTCGACATTGAGGGAAGTATGTAGTTACCAGGAGGACAAGTAACGTCGGTAGAGACGGTGTACAGGATGTGACGAGGATCTCCGCATCCGAGGAGCAGGATGTCGGCTGATTGTTCGGGTGAGAGGTCCTGCGTCAGACTGGTAGCTGGTTGAATTCCGATGGGAAAGAATTTCAAGTTGGATGGCCATTCTAAAGGATGAGCCATAGTTTCAGACAAGATTTTGGACTAATCGCTGGTTTAGCTAAAGAGATATGATGGTGGATCGTGTTGTGGTCTTTGATAGTTACATATTCACGAGCGCCGCCTTGCGGCCCATACCTTGCCGATAGGGTCACGTGGCAGCTCGTTAAATATGAATGCTAAAAAAAAAAAAGATAGGGTCACGTGGTTTTATTGCAACACCTTCGAGACTTTTTTAGACATCCCCCCGTGCTTGTAGTTGTTTTCTCTGTCTCTGGTTAAGTTAGAGTTTCCTTTATGTAGCTTTTTAGATATGTATATACAAATAAAGGGGTGTCATGGCTGGTCCCAATTACACCAAAGGCTATACTCGGCTCAAAGGGTTATCTCAAAAGCGGGATAATGAGGTGGCTGGATGGGACCGTTATAATGAACATCCAAAGCCCGTTGGGCTGCGTTTGGTTTGATGAGACCTCCGATAGACGAATGGCTGTATAGCACATACGGTAGCATTAACATGGGAAATCGCCCGAATAATGGACACCTATTCAGGAAGCCTGAAAGCATGGTTATATGCTGTAGACATGATATCCCAAACAGTCCCATCGGGTGGTGGTTTGTCTCATCAGAAAGAAAGAAATATGCAATTAAAATCTATGTATATATAGCCTGTAAGGTACAATGGTGAAAGCAGATGGGTTGGGAGCGCGTACACCTCTTTTGATCCAAAACCCAGCCCCGACTCATTTTGTTCCCATCACATGCTCAACTAGCTCACGCTCTCGACCGCCACATTCTTCGTGTCGCCTCCACGCTTTTTCAAAAAGACTTTTCACCCTCCATCCCTTCTCCCGACTATTTTTGTTCGCTTGGCCACCTGGAGTTCGTTCACGTCTCGGCGCCCCGGTATCCCCTGACGCTTCACGCAGGGTCTCGCAACCTTCCGTTTCTGGCGACTGGTCGAGTACCTACAACTCCGCCTCCGCCTTGTCCCGGCATTTTAATCCCTTCCACATTGTATATCTCGTTTCAATCAGTATCCATATGTTAAAATACAAGCTGCTCTACAGGTTTGCGACCCCATGGAGCATTCGTAGGGACTCCAGAGCAACAGGGGGTTAAAAAACCCCTGGCTACACAGATAACATTCCAGACTGCTCAGAAAATTGTATGACAGAATTGGTTTGGGGCCAAACCATCTCTCTTCGAACACCTTATCTTATCTATGTTTTCTAAGCTCAGATTTGCACCCAGATTAGGATTTTTTTTTGCATACAGTCGGTAATCATACTGTATATTGCCTGCATACTTACATGGTTACTTTTTGCTACAACATCTGAGAGCCGAAATCGAATCGGCTATGGCCAAAAGCTGGATTTTCATCAAGCTCTACAAGACACATCGTGGCCGCTACAAACAGGATCTTACTTCTGCATCTATAACGGATCCCGGAAGACTGTGCACTTTAATTTTGGTCTTATATCAAGGCTTGAACGGCGCCAACGATTTGGTAGGACTACATAATCTTTCTTCTTAATGATTGTTTGTAAAGAGAATTTGAGACTCGATCCTTGCGGCGGGTCCGTGATCCCGAGAGTCGCTATATGCATAGTGAGAGCAGCTTTCGCAGTGGATTGGGATATTTGGACCACCAAAGACGGGTCGACTGGATGGCCTATAGAAAGTTCTGGTACTCAGTAGAACGTACTAGAACAAGTTAGTCAGTAATCGAGTCAAGCGTATATGCGCAGTAAATGTGCAGTCACTCAATATGACTCGGAGCGACGAACCTCAGGTGTATAGATAGGGGTTGATGCGACGCTCTACCACACCATACTTCACTTCACTCTCATACTCTTTTGTACAATTTGTTTCTATACACATTTTAATACACAATTTGATTTCTATACAGCCGGGAGCCACTAGGCTTGGTAGCGCGCTTGAACGACTATCGAAGCAAGAGCGAAGGTGAGAGGTAGAAAAGGAATAAGAAAAAAAGCGAAACAGCCTAGCCTACCAAGTCCAAATGGCGATCTGTATGAAGGCGGTGCTAACAACAAACCTGAACACGGACATAGATATCACCAATGGCGCCCGCGGAGTAATTGTAGGCATAAAACTTGATCGGTGAGCCCGACGGAGCCGCAGTCACACTGAAGCGATTACCCTCTTATGTTTTGGTCAAACTGGATCGGACGCGAGCCAAGGCGCTGCCGGGTCTGGAACCCGGAGCGATACCGATTGTGCCGGCTACGAAGAGCTATTCTTTCATCACGAACTCGGGGTATGCATGATTCTGGTCGATATGCGGCATCAGTGTGGATAAGGCGCCGCCGCGCATATAATTCGTCTATGGAAGGATTTGGTTGTCGGTTGCTGATAATCTGGTTCTCAAGCTGATACTTTTTGCCATGCATATACTATGTGTCAGTTCTAGATGATAGGGAAGCGCCCACGCGGGGGACCGCGTTGGGCAAAGCACCTTGCTCGCACAAGCCGTCGCCCAGTGCCGAAACCTAAATCTCATTGTCACAGACAAGCTGCGAAATTATGATTACTTTGTTTGGAAACTGAATGTGTTGCAGATATATTTAATTTGTGCATAACGCTACACTAATGGACAATGTCAAAAGATATGCTTATGCAATGAGGATGAGAGGAGAGTCCGACACGCTAAGTACATACATATCAAGGACTAAGGCACTACACAAAATACCGTTGAGACTAGTGCTATTCGTAAGCGATGATGAACAACGACTCACCCGTGACTACTTCCTACGACCACGTTTGTCGCTAAACCGGATCAGCCCATACAACTTGACGGACGAGGCGTGGCAGCGAGCTACTCTAGGGACGCCTTACCGTAGAGTTCGTCTTCAGTAGAACCAGCAATTAAACCATTAACACCACGTGGAACGAAATGCTCAGCCGTTCATCTGTGCTACGTATGAGACAACAAACGGGTGATATGGCGGCGCTACGGGGAGGTTCCGAGGTGGAGATGATATGTCAGAGAAGGATTATTAACGAGATAGAATTAAAATTGCAATTAGTCCCAAGGTTGTAGCGACAATCAACGCAGTAATTGCAATTGGTCTGGCCGGCGGTTCAAGTGGGGCTGTGGAAGTCATCATCTTCGATCCTGCAGAGGAGTTAGAGAATATATGAAGATGGGTAATTTAAACTACCCGCCGTTGTGTGCTTTGGGCAAGTCGTACCAACTGAAACTGAGAAATTCCCCGGTTAGGGAAAGAGATCGTCCCAAGAGTACTGATGGAGAAGAATAAAACTGAGCTAAAGGGAGCAAGGGAAAATAACTGTCATGACCTGACACGCATATATCCATTTAATTGTATTTTCTATATTTTATCCAAGCCTTTTCAGACATAGTTTCCTTTTATGGGTTATTCTATATCATGTGACTTATGGAATGTTCCAGATTGCTGACTCAGATGTATTTTGACTTTGATGTGAAATTCCGCAGCACTTCCTGGCTTCTATCTAGTATCTGATGTGACTCACCTGTATGGACGTGTTTGTTATGATGTGGCTCGGGACATGTATATAATGAGGGTCAAGTTCGACGGACTTACTCCAAGAACTTGACCTCCTGTCTATAGGATCAATTCTTTATACTCATTTACTCTACATCGACTTGGTTGTGACATCAGGTCAAGTTCTTTGACGTCGACTAAAAGTATCTTTCACATCGTCTGAACATCCTTCGACGTTGCCCATTGATTGGTGGCTAACATACATCTTGCGTTCCACAATCCACCTCCACCTATCCCACAGTTACGCTCGTCGTTGCCCTATCGGTGCTCCACGATCCCGCTAAAGTCCCAATTCCAGTTGAAGCGCTATTGAGTACCTTCGGGTCCTGGCAGCTCACTGTATAACGGGTTCGGGCCAATCGTATCACTGAACAAGCTTCGGCGCGCTACTCGCTTTCTTCGACAAGTGGGGGTAGCTCTTTGCCTCAGTAGTTGAGCAACGAAGGTCATTTTCCTCTCCCCATACTTGGTGTGGGAAACACCGAATCTAGTCACATCTATCTGATCGAGTAGGCTTCTCGCCGAACGCAATCCGTCAAGATTCCATACCTCGGGAACCAACGCCCCATTTACCTACCCGAGTGGTTCAATCGTCGAGCTACCTATTGTAGCCTCTGCAATACTATTCACATCAAATTCCCGAAAAAATACATTTCGGGCTGCCGACTTTTCCACGCTAAACTTGAAACTGCGGTTAAAAAAGTCGGTTATCCAGTCCAGAATTGGCACGTCTGGGTTTGCGCAGCACAAGACCAATCGTTTGGACAGTGGGTCTTCGTATCATCGAGCGAAGCATTGCTAGAGGATATCGCAATTCGCGCCCTCCTCCCCCAGAAGATTTAAACTGGCGTCCCTTGAGAAAAACCTCATCGAATATCTTTTAGAAAGGGTTAGAAAACTCGAGCGCGACGTACATTATTATCGGGGACGAAT
>JAYRCO010000932.1:0-15244 GCA_037042815.1 Ceratobasidium papillatum | reverse complement strand
TGATTTCCCGCTCGCGACTAAATTCACGGATATCGTTTTCGGGGTCGCGAGACGGCGAGCGGATATTTCCTGCTCCTCCTCGGCCAGTGTGAGTTATCTATCAGCGGGTGGTAAATACAGTCAATACATGCGTCTGAAACACTACAAATTTGTAGCGCACCCTGTTTGCTGGGAGGACCTCTCGGCCCCGTTCCTCGCCAACCAGTCCGTCTTCACGGCCACGGGAGACTGACTCGGAGCGAACAATGTTTCCTGCGCCTCCTCGGCCAGTAGATTGCTAAGGGTTAGGCAAGCAATCAGCGTTTGTACTGAACGCCACCTTGGCCATGGAGCGACTTACGAATTCACGACCGCGCGAACGAGATCGATCTGCCATGGTAGAATTATCAAGTGTAAGAATAGAGCTGATGGTCAAGAATATCACAGAGGAGCGATGCAAGGGATGAGGAACTGCAGGAGGAGGGGAGGCACGGTTAAGAAGCCAAAAATTCCGGGACCGGAGCCGGTACGGCGAGGTCACAGCCAAGAGTCACACCATACGCCAGGCACTGACGCAGAAATGACATATGGCTCCATTGCCGAACATCAGGCGCCGGCCGACACGAACACCATCGGCCGATTACATGCGCTTATCTCCAGAAAGAAGAACACAGCCACCCCCGCCCGCACCTCTATCTTTTTGCGCAGGACGTATAAATAGCAGACACGAACCTTGGCTAGTTGGCGAAAGATCCTGCTGGTCTGCTCGCGAACGATCTGGGCTCAGTACGCGCTTGAAACTATCTCGAAGGTTGGCGAATGTGCTGCCATTGGTGTCCTTGAGTGTTGAATTGAGCGTCGAGGTGTCGATGTCGGTCGCCATTTTTGCTAGTAAATTTTGGTGTGGTGGGCTCGGCTAAAAGGTGAGTCTAGTGAGCGGAGAAGGGGTAGTTGCAGGATGGAGTCTTTTCGATCTTGCCCCGCTCTTTTATACGAGAGCCAAGCCCAAGGAGCCGCGCAATTTTCACCCAAGCTTGCGCAGTTGTTGGACAAACCTTTTCATCGGCCCGCACGTGTGTGCTCTTACTTCTGGTCAGCTGGTCTCTCAGACTACCCTCGTCTCGACCCTTGTGACTTGCATTACACACAGCCACCTGTTCACATGCCGTACAACCCCTGGCCAGATCTACCCCACACCGCTTAACTTAGCCATAGCACGGACACAAAGGTCGCCGGCAGGACCGCTAGAGCAATTGCAGTCGAAGCAGATGACGATCGAGCGCCGTTTGGGGTCGAACCCCTGAAAATAATAGAGTAGGTGAGTCGCCGTTCGCATTTCGTCGGACGAAAGTGTTTTATTTGTTTCGAGGGAAGCGTGCTGTATGAAAAACATACCCTGTAGACGTGCTTGCCGTGCCGGATGATGTGCTTGTTGTAGCCCCATCCGGCTGTGCACCCACTTGCCCATTCGCGTTCGTCGCTCGGGTTGTATTCGACGCAAGCGTCCATTGTATGCCACCTGTACGGTTCCAAAAATAAACATAACGTTATGAGAATCAAGATATCTGTCTACCGATATTGAACCTACCGAGTACATGCGCAAGGAAATTCTGGTCTTCCCAGGTCGAGTTCAGATGGCCAAGGCTTGTGTAAAAGCTTCGACCAGCGGACGAGGAATCGTCAACCCCTGCCCCGTGCTCTTGATACCATGCTGCAGTGCGACAAAGAAGGTGAGTCACACTGCAGGTCAAACGTGTGGACTTATTATCGTACCGATCGGGTGCGGAGATCCTTGAGTGTAGTTTCGCACACCCGTGTCTGTGGGGATAAGTTTAGTTATGGCAAGATATGTAATTGGATACTGGCTGACCAGTGTAGCTGGACTCGTCGACTGAAAGTAAAACCTTGGCGCCCACTGTGCGAGGGTCAGACCGGAAGTTATATGCTTCTTCGATATAGGTCCAGCGATCGGGCAACATGCTAGTGCTCGGGTGGTTCTTGTCAATGACGACGAATGTCTACAGCGGACAGCCATGATATCAATAACGATGATTGGGAAAATTTAGCTTGTTTTTGCTTACAACGGGCTGTAACTCAGGGTGATAGTCGAACAAAGCGCCTTGCGGTCGATAAGTTTAAAAACAATGTGCTGAAACGAGCCTCGCCAATGACTTACCGACTTCTTTCTGGTAGAAGGTAGTATTGAAGAGGCAAGCGGAAGCCGAGTGGATTCCGATGTAGTTTCCTCCTTTGTTTAAATAACTTTGAAAGGCTTGCTTTCCGCTATCGTTCAAAACTATATGATGTTTATTATTTAGCAAAAGGGACAAGGTAGAATACAAACCTTCTTCACTGTTGCTCAGGAAAAGCAACGCGTCGTAATTGGCTAAGTTATCATCGCTAAACTGGTTCGGATCCTCGGTGGAATCGAACGTTATGTTGTGCTCCTGTCCCAACTGCTTGAGTGCTGCAATTGCAGTTGGAATTGAGTCGTGTCGATACCTATGACATCATACGTATGGTTCAATAGTTGGAGATCGTTCAACGTCCGAAACTTACCCTGCTGTTGCACTGTATATAAGAATACGCGGAGTAGCAAGCACAGTGGCAGTCATGATGAGCAGTGTCAAGATTTGGAAGCTGGCATACATCTTGACCCTGTTCGATGCAGGCGACCCTTGAAACATCTCTGGCAAACCGTCAGATCGGGACCGAAGTTCAAATCACATGACTTTGGCGCCAAGTCCTTTTGTGTCCTTCACCACCATCACAAAATGCCAGCTACTAACTCTGCGAAAAGTCACCTTCTGAACGAAGACGACGACACTTCTGACGCTGCCGTGGGAATAGACTATAAGAGCTTATACGAGCACAAAGCAATAATCCCTTCTTCTGTCCGCCAGCTTCCCCACTACGAGTTCTCTGCAAGGTTCATTGGGGCTGGGCTAAGTAGTAAGTATAGCCAACTCTGAGCGGCACGATCTAACGAAATCAAAAGACATTTTTAGTTCGATGGTAACTAACCCCATTGATGTGTGAGAGATAGATTCCCTAGAATCTTTTATCAAGAGCAGCTGAGCGTACGTTTTAGATGATTTCGAAACATAACATCGCCTAGTATCAAAGTGAGTATCACGATACTTGCAAAACCCAATGAGAATACTAACGTACCTTTATTTTTTGCTAGGTACGCCAACAACTTCAGACGAGCGGTACATATAGATCACGTCACGCTTTACGTCTGAAACTAACAAAAAGAGCAGCATCGCAATCCAGAAATTTCTTCGGAATAGCTAAGGGAATCATTTCAACTGAAGGTGCTCTTGCTCTCATGAGCGGAGTAAAGGCTAGCATGTTGCGAGAAGGGATATATGCGACCATTCGACTTGGAACCTATGAAGCTCATAAGGACGCGTGAGTACTTTCATTATACGTAGAGATTTATTGATCAATGACTCCTCGCTGGCGTCAAAGGCTACATACGCTGTCGAATGGATATCTTACTAGGGAAGGTATAGCTCTGAAGGCGTTTTCGGGGCTGTTATCTGGGGCAGTGGGAGCAGCCATGGCCAACCCAACGGACCTTATTAAAGGTGAATTGTCAAGTATCGGTTATTTTGTTTTCTAATTACGTGATCCGACTTATTTAGTACGCATGCAAGCCTCACACACTACGCCTAAGCCAGAGTATTCGACCATCGCATCCGCTCTTAGAACTGTCTACGCTGAAGGTGGGGGGTCGTTTGCTGGGGGGATACGTTCGCTCTGGCGTGGGACAACAGCGACCGTAACTCGGGGCGCGGTCATTACGACCACACAAATCGGCTCATATGACCATTTTAAGCAAGTTGTAAAGGCTCGAGGACTTATGCAGGAAGGCATACCACTGCATCTCACCTCAAGCCTGTTTGCTGGGTTAGTAATCAGTGCGAACTAATTCAAAAGGTATATAATAAGTAAATTATATCAGATTAGTTTGCTCGATCGTTTCAAACCCAATAGGTGTGTGGCACTCTCCATTACCTTGAAGTTTGGTGGCCGGATATTAACATGAGACTTAGACGTGATTAAAGTGCGATTGATGAACGACCACGCTCGCATGTATAGTGGTATATTGGATTGTATCATCAAGACGATACGTTATGAAGGCCCTCTTGCATACTACAAGGTACTCAATAATGCGATCTTCTCAACTGAATGCTGAATGATCGGCCCCTAGGGATTTGGTATGTGTTGGATGCGTGTAAGTGTTACCCGTTGTCCTCTGATTGTAATTAGAATCTAATACGAGATTATGCAGCTGGGGTCCCACACCACCCTTACCCTGTTGTTGTACGAACAACTGCGAGCCTGGGCCGGAGTTCGTCCCATGTAGCGATTCTGAATCAATAGAAACCCCACATGTTCATTCCAAGATGGTGCTGTATAGCTACTTGATCAACCAATTTATCGGCCGATCGCGGAGTCATCGAGTTTACCCAACCACAGGCACTGCTTGTTGTTCAACCTCAATCATCCAATTCATACTCCCACTGAGCGTCATTATGGCTTCAGAACATCCGAATCCCAAACTAACTTCGCTTCCAAATGAGTTTTACGAGCCATACTTATCGGAATTGGCTAAATCACGGCGTCCAAACCCAAGTGAGTGAATGCATAGATTTACTCGGCGATCGGTCAGCCAATTTGTCAATTTATTTTCTCAAGTACGAGGGCTTTATCCTCTCGAAGATCGTCCTGGGATGATCTCAATGCTTGCCGGAAAGCCCAATGCAGAAACCTTTCCATTCACCTCATTCTCGTTTACCGCCAACGACCCAATTTACCCTCGAGATACTGCCACCATCGACCAGCTTAGTTCGATTTTATCCAACTCGACATCGGAATCCTGTGCGCCAGGCCAATTGCATATCACAATCCTGCCTACTCAGTTAGCAGCCGCACTCCAGTATGGCCCAACTAGTGGTCTCCCGGACTTGATTTCATGGGTTTATACACTACAAGCTGCTCAGCACGACCGTCATAAAGGAGAGGGATGGAGAGTATCCATCGGTGCTGGGTCACAAGATCTGTTGTATAAGGCGAGTGTGCCTTGCTGTGTTGAAATTAAATCGCACTAAATACTGAAACATGACAACAACAGTCCTTCAGCGCCTTTGTGAACCCAGGGGATACGGTACTAATAGAAGCTCCTGCCTATGCGTAAGATTATCAGTTTTCAAATTTGCCACCACAAACCGGGCCGTGACGTTTCATATCCACAGCGGCGTTGTACCAATGCTCAAATCATCCAATTGTGAGCTCGTCGGTATGTTCTTATGAGATGGGCATGTCTGAAACAAGCTTACTCTTATTGCATCTGGGATTAGAGGTTCCAACTGATGGAAAAGGTATCCAGTCCTTCACGCTAAGGACTATACTGGATACTTGGCCTGAAGGAAAGCCAATGCCAAAAATACTATACACTACTCCGTACGGTATGGTATTGCCACCTCTATACTACGCTTGCAAGTTATATCTAATGTTTTATAATTAGGTAGCAACCCATCGGGTGCAACTGCAACAGTTGAAAGACGCAAGGAAGTGCTTGAACTCTCTCGCAAGTACGGGTTTCTGATCCTAGAAGGTAATGTATGCCGCTACAAGGCATGCTCGCTTTATGGCAACTAACTTGTGGTCCGTAGATGACCCGTATTTTTATCTTTACTTTGGAGAACAGCCTCGTCCATCTTCTTATTTTCACTTGGAAGCCCAAGATGGGGGGCCTGTGGGAATGGTTTTACGATACGACAGTTTATCTAAAATATTGTCATCAGGTGAGTATATAACCAAGACTCTCCTGAGTTTGAGTTATCCAACCTAGTTCAGGCCCTCCAGCGATTAACATACTAACCATGCGATACTTACTCCCCGTTAGGGCTACGGATAGGATTTGTGTCTGGTCCGACTTACGTATTGGATAAGATCGACCTACATGTATGTGATTTTGATTGCCTCAAAATCAGCTCTTAACTGTCTGCATAGACTGCAGCAGCAAATCTACAGACGAGCTCGTTTACCCAAGTAGTCACCCATGCTCTTTTGGCTGAGTGGGGTCTAGCCAAGTTTGACGCACACATAGCTCGCGTCTCCGCGTTTTACAGAGAGAAGCGAGATGTGTTCGAGGCAGCAATGGTACGACGACTTGCGGGATTAGCAGAGTGGGATACACCCCAAGCTGGAATGTTTTTCTGGTAAGCCAATCATTGTATCTCTTCTGGACATTTTTAACACACAAATGTACAGGTTTAAGCTTAATCTTCCGTCTATAGCAAACGGAGAGGCTGGAGACTCAGAGCAACTGGTTCGCGAAAAGGCAGTGGAGCACGGTATCTTGACCTTGCCCGGAACCGCATTTTATCCCAATGGAGAGAAATCGGCATTTGTACGCGCTGCATTTTCTCTCCTTTCTCCAGATGATGTCGACGAAGGACTGAGAAGGCTAGCTGAGGTCATAAAGGCATAGTGCTCCAGAATACAACGTAACACTCATGAATGTAGCGGGCTTTAATGGCGAGAAGTTCTATAAGATGCCAGAATAGACACAATCATAAACCTTTAAGTATTCGCAAGCTACAGTATACGTCTAGTAGTGTCGGTTTTCTGTAGCGTAGGCAATTAAGAGCCGAAAGGTTACGAACAAAACAACAGATAAAACCCTCCGGTGGCTCGCAGAAGCTTAGCCATAAATTTAAGAGAATTGCATGAAATTAGGATAAGGAATGAAGTTTTGTTTTCAGCTCGAACTAAGCAGTGTACGAAATGGGTTTAAATGCGATGCCAGGCCTCTCTCGTGCCATCAGTATGCACGAATGGTTTGTTTGGTCAAATTTCAGAGTTCTGCGTTCTTAGCTATTCTGCGAGAAGCGGTTGAGGAGGGATGACACCCATGCAGCGCTCCTTGATCCCTCGAATCCTGACCTAAGCCAAGATCATGTGATTCACCGCTTTCATGTACTTCTAACCCCTAACGACCTTTCTAGACAAACGTGAGTCTGCCATGCGAAATTTGTTGTAAGTGACACCTGATTAAAAAGAATCAATAGGACAATATGAGCACGGTCACTAAGAATAATGATGGATGGATCGAGGCTGCTCCATCGAAGGAGCCAGTCAAGGATACACCACCTGGTACGCACATCTTTTCTCGCCGAAAAACAACAACGTGTACCTTACATGTCGATCGTAGATGAAGGTGTCGAGAACATCACATCGAAGATTGAGGAGATGGGCACAGAAACTCCTGCCACCAACTTGCTCAAGTCAACATACGATGTTATGGTAAATATTCTGGCTTATAATTTGATCGAAATAATAACGCTCGTCTACCAGGTCACTCTAGCAGATCAGCAGGCCGACCCCAACTCCCCGCTTTACAGTATCAAGAAGTTTGAAGATCTTGGCCTGTGAGTCTCTTTCTAAACGCGTTAGGGTCGCGAGTTGATTCACTATATAGCCACGAAGACCTACTGAAAGGAATTTATTCAATGAAATTCCAGCGCCCTTCCAAAATCCAAGAACGTGCATTACCTTTGCTGCTTCAAAATCCGTGTGTAACCTTTTATAATTTCTTCCACAAACATTGGATGATTGAATATATTTTGCGACTAGTCCCCGGAACATGATTGGGCAATCGCAGTCAGGGACGGGAAAAACTGCTGCGTTTGTGCTCACCATGCTCAGTCGCGTCGATGTGGACAGTCCCACGACACAGGTATGGTGATGTCTCCACGGGATGTATACATTTGACTTATACTATGCAAATCCATAGGCCATATGCCTAGCCCCTTCCCGCGAACTGGCGCGTCAAATCATGTCTGTTGTTACCGAGATGGGAAAGTTTACTCCTGTAACGACGGGTTATGCGATCAAAGACTCCCCACGCGACGCACAGACACAAGCGCAGATCATCGTCGGCACACCTGGGACCATGGCAGACATGATTAGGAGGAAGATCATCAACGTATCAGGTGTGAAAGTATTCGTCCTAGATGAGGCCGATAACATGCTAGATCAGCAAGGCTTGGGGGAGCAAACATTGCGCGTTAAAAAGTAAGTGCAAACATTCTTTTCCTTAGTCGTCAACTGGAACATACACCTTGATAGTTCGATGCCAAAAACCTGCCAGGTAGTCTTATTCAGTGCCACATTCCCTGGTCCTGTTAGGAACTTTGCTGCCAAGTTTGCTCCTGCTGCTAATGAGATCAAGCTCAAGCAAGAAGAATTGTCTGTCGAGGGCATCAGGCAGTTCTATATGGACTGCAAAAGCGAAGAGCACAAATACGAAGTCTTGGTTGAGTTGTACAGCCTCCTTACCATAGGTCAAAGTATGATATTCTGCAAGGTGCGTTAGTACAACTTCGTATCAAAACACATGTTTAGAATATTTATATTTGTATTTGTATAGCGTCGAGAGGTAGCCGACCAAATTGCGCGTCGGATGACTGTGGAAGGGCATCAGGTGTCATCGTTACATGGTGCCAAGGACGCTTCGGAACGCGACGCGATCATCGACGACTTTAGAGATGGGAAATCAAAGGTCCTAATCACCACAAACGTTGTTTCTCGCGGAATCGATATTCTTCAAGTGAACATGGTCGTGAACTACGATATGCCGCTCACGATGGATGGGAAGCCAGATGCTGAAACGTATTTACATCGCATAGGTACGCGTTACCAATCCGTTGAGGGATTCATTTCTCACTTCAGAGTTTCAAGGTCGTACCGGGCGCTTTGGCCGCAAAGGAGTAGCGATAAACTTCGTGCATGACAGGAAATCTTGGGAAGAGATGAATGCGATTGAAACAGCGCTCCACCACCCAATCATTCGAGTGGAGACTGGGGATTTTGACGAGATGGAGAAGGTGGGTACCATCTTTACCATCTATTAGACTTCAATACACTAAACGGGAGCTCCAAGACCTTACAAAAGGCTATGAAATCATAAACACATGCCTTAGTGCCACCGTGTTCGCTTCCCAAACGGTTTACAAAACGGTTTATAATACGTACATTCTTGAAAACACTTGAACCAAAAAATCTAAACTAAGTATACAGACGCATATAGAGTGCAAAAAAACAAGAACCATAGCGCCGGATCGAAACTACAAAAATGTCCAAATATATACCTTAGCAACATGACTCAAAGCCGGCAGTGATGAACTAAAGTTTTACGAGCAAAAACATGGTGAAACTTGCAAACATATTGGGTACGTAAATCTCTAAGCTCTTCAACTGCGCCGTCCACAAGCTGCAGGATATCTTCATTGTTCATCCCCAATATTGTGAGCATCGGCGACATACTCCTCATAGATAGTGTAGCAAGTCGCGCTAATAACAACCTAATCTGTTGCTGTCGAAAATCCGCATCCCACCCACCAGCGTACACTACTTCAACGCCTTTTGAAACGCGCTCGAAGGGGGGAACACGAAAGCCTTGGTTCTCCCACAAGCTAGAGTCAGGAGCAAGCCAGTTCTCCATGAGGGACCAGACGTCGAGCTGGACTCCTTGCAAGAGCAAGCTGGCGCGCATCGCTTCCAGCATTCTGCATGTTCGAGGAGCTGACTCAAGAGCGGGTTGGCTAATATCTTTGACGTCATACGCAGCAAATTCTGGTTCCATCATACAGAGTAAACCGCCGGGTTTTAGTACCCTTTGGGCTTCTCTCATAAGTTTGCGTGTGTCCTTTAGCTAACCAAAAGAAGTGCCCGTTGAAAAAATGCAGATTAAAACTCATAAACACATTGACGTACTATTTCGGTGACAAACGAGATTCGGACGAGATCAAAACATCCATCGGGTTCCAGTAACCCGTGCTGTATATCGTACACCTCGAATACGATGTTTTTTCGGGGGACATGGTGAACCATAGGTGCGACATCCAGGCTGACGAAATCAACATTTGGGAACTCTTGGGACATTTCTTGGACCCTAAATCAGTGGCGCATACAGTCACACGCTCCAAAGTTTAGTGGATGGAGATGGGTGAACCTAAAGTTCTAAACGCACCAAGAACCATTTCGGGTGTAAATATCCAAAACGCGGGGCCGAAATTCCTCCTGGGGACGCAATACTTCGGACATTGGTCCAAAATGATTCCCTTCGTAAAGCAATTTTTGTAGCTGGTGCGCGACCGTTGCTCTTTGCCTCTCATCAACAGGGAACCAAACCGGGACATCGGGACTATCGACAAACAGCCTGCCATTAAATTCGTAAAAATAGTCTGAAAGGGTGGGAGTGAGCTGCTAGGACCCAGAATACGGAGACGAATGAATGCACCTCTTGCTTCGCTGGAAGTTATTGTATCATCCGAAGAAGTGCTGTCCCCAGAATCGCTGCACTCTTCGTCCGAATAGCATCCCGGTTCCTCATGCGCTTGCGGAGGGACCCAGTAA
This sequence comes from Ceratobasidium papillatum, assembly GCA_037042815.1. Lineage (NCBI taxonomy): Eukaryota > Fungi > Basidiomycota > Agaricomycetes > Cantharellales > Ceratobasidiaceae > Ceratobasidium > Ceratobasidium papillatum. The sequence continues at coordinate 4,831 of JAYRCO010000932.1, read as the reverse complement.
ACCATACCATCGGTCTCTGGGTCATGAAAGGCGTGAATCATACCAGTCAATCAGAGAGGGGAGGCTGTCTTGGGAAAACACCTGCCTGTCTCCAGACTTTTAAAGCGAGCCAAGGTGTTGGTCTAACAACAGGTACAGTCATGGTGAGTACGTCAATCCGACTGAATACTGTAAATAGTAGCCTCGCTTACCGAAATAACTTCCATCGTTCCTATCCCGCAGTGCATTCCGCCGCCCAGATCTTCAAAACACCGGTGGATGTGCTGCAGCACAAGTGACTGCATATGGGTTCTGGTCGAGGCTGATACGCCTACGACGCGTGGAACACATGCAGCTCAATCCATTCGGTTAGTACATGCGATCATATGGTGATGGCCGCGCCTGTGGTGGTGTCTCCGTTACTGTCCATAGTTCAGTGGCGTATGTAGGTTGAGCTTGTAGCTGCCACAGGGGATCCCACCAGATGTCCGAGCTCCGGTCTCTTGATCAGGGAGGAGCCATCAATCTGCCAGAACTGAGTCACGTCCAATAGGATTTCGTTCCCAAATACCCTGAGGAAGAACGGACGAGGACGAACGTGCACACACATTACACGGCTGTGATGATGAAATTGTGATCTTGTAGACTAGAATACAAGAAAAGAAGTTTGATTTATCTGTCCTCAGTGAGCGGTGCGCAACTTGCGGATGAAGATCATGATCAGTAGAGCATACCGCTCAAATTGGTCCTTAAGCATGAAAAGCAGTGCCTGCGAGAGTACTGCTTTTGTGATTTGGGCACCCATCCCCTGAGCGAAATACCATATCAGTCAACGAGACAGAGATCTTCAACTACAAAGTAGCGCACCTGATACCAGCCAACAAAACCATCCTCTTTCAAAACCTTCGCCAAGAGTGCGATTGCGCTTCCTCGAGACTTGCTGTGTGGCGTCGTGGCTCGTTGGCGTGAAGGTGGGTGGGTCGCATTTTCACCGTATTTGGTTACCTCTGCGTACGAGGCCGTAAGGCTTCCCTCTTCTGCGCTCTGCTGCATGCTGACGAGTTCTGTATCGGATTCAGCTTCTGAGTCCTGCTCCTCGGCGGTGGAAGAGCTCCGCGCTTGCAATCGAACCTTGGCCATAATGTAAGGGTAGGTAACCTAATTGTAAGCAAATAAGGATTAGAGCTAATACAGAACGGGTAAAGGCGGAACGGAACGGAGCATCACATACCACCGTTGCTAGTGTTTTCGACAAGGCGCCGACAAGGAATGCCTTGCCTGGGGTTAACTTAGACGAAGTGCCACCCGCGAGAATGAGGCTTTTGATGCGTTCGAAGGCCCCGTATGTGATCGCAGGGTTGACCGTGAGGACCATGCTGGGCTGGATTCCGGCCCATAATCCCGAGACACCATCTTGCCGAACAATCTCACGTCCAACTTCCACAAAAGAGCTGGCTTTGCTCGGCGCTGACTTCGATTTGGTAGATCCTCCTGCAATTTGCTGTCGAGTCGCAATCACGGAGACAGGAAGTGTGAATATTTGGGCAAGTGCACCAGCTGCGGCACCAAGAAGGAGCTCGATTGGAGTAGACAGCTGAGGAACCTTACTGCCCGAGGATTGCCTACGAGCGAGGCGTTTGATGTACGCCGTGCGCACGAAACTATAGAAGAAGAAATAGGCGTATTCTAATAAAATGAACGTTACTATTTGGCCGATAATTTGGATATTGTGTGAGACTTACGCATGAAGAACGTGTTCGCCATGCTTGCTCCAAATCCCCCATAGTATCCCTTGACGCCCTCTTCCTTCAATATGCGCAACAAGAGTGGTAGGATTGAGAGCCGGTCCAATCCGTCCTTTCCTTTTCCCTTCTTATCTTTGCTGGAAGATCCTGACGCTTGTATCCTGGTTTTTGCACTGACAACAGCGTCAATGTTGATTGATATAACCATTTTCACTGCAACTCACGTATCCAGAGGATATACCACGCTAGAGGCAAGAGAATTAGATACGTATCCTCGTGTATGACGTACATGGCTAGACTCACGCGTTGCTGAATACACCTCCCAACGCTCCAGCGAGCGCATGGCCAAACGGAGTCAATGGTTCAGGATTCGACATTATGATGAACGAGACAGGGGGAGGCTAAAGTTGAGTTTTGCGTCGTTGCGGAAGACGTCAAGTTATGGCTGGTCATAGATGCCATGTTCCGGTTGGCTCCCGATATGTTAGCCGTTAGCCGGGGCCCTGGTCATGTGAAAGTCATCAACAGGCCTATTAGTCAGCTACCGACCTTTGCCGAGATAGGTTGTGTGGATAAAGGCATCTTCTGCAGACAACTCACAGACATCTATGTCATCCCTTCACGTTCAACATACCAATACAGCCATCATGCCCAGATATCCGGACTGTTCAGACATGCTTCATAAACGATTGTATTAGGAGTGAATCAAATGTGTTGTCGTATGAAAACACAAGCGGGTATAACTGAGCCAATCTCCGGCCAACCATAAAACAGAAATCACGCATCGAATCCATATACAGCACCAGCGGCCTTTAGTGCTGGCAAATCCACAATACCTCTGAGCTCCACTTGCGCATCGTTTGGTCGCCCGTAAACCGCATACTTTTCTCCTGTTGAACCTATCAATGACCCCCCAGTACCGGACTGGATTGTCGGTGTGGGAGTCGAACTGGGTGCAGTGAAAGCCAAACACGTGCTAGCGTCGGTTGGAGTTGCCTTAGGCTTTCGGCTCGTAGGAGTGGGGAGTTGGACACCTTTGGGAGTCGCGAAACCCCAATAGCCGGGACAGGAGCCAGTCGGGAAGCGATAGGCTCTATAGTAGAAGTCAGCAATGCTATTTATAGGTGGCGTAAAGACTCTTACAAGTAAACACTCCTGATGAATGTGACACCAAGCACGTATTGGCCGTAAGTTGATTCCATAACGCCAACATTGCAAAACCCTTCTGCAGAGGTAGCAAGGTTGGGCTTCCGAACCAAGTCCTGTTGTGTAACTGGGTAATCGACCCCTGTATGTTTTGCTAGTATGAGGATAGGTTAGAGTTGAGAGTTATATACACGCACCATTGATCTCAACCGAAAATTCAACGGTCGGGAACTTGGTACCATTACATAGAACACCAAATGTTTTATTGTCCGGAGGATAGATGTTGATGATTTCCTGTGGACCAACGTATGATGTGTTCATCATAAACACATCCAGCTCTGGCAAGTATATGTTTTTGCTCACTGTTGGAGCAGTATAGTTAACGGTAATGATAGCATTGTAAACAGTTCACTTACGAGTATCCAGCGTCACATTCAGAGGATAACTAGCAGGAATCACATTCCCCTGATATCCTTTCAGAGCATCAACACTAATGATGGGCTGGTCATCTACTGCAGGCACCCAATTGATTTCGCCCTCGTAGTCATTCGGATCCAATGCGCCAATCGTCAACTGAGGCTTGTCACCACCCAGTCGAAGTCCCCAAACAGGGTTCAGCAACTGACTTTGTTCGTCCAGCCGAGCGAGTAGGCTTTGAGAACGTCGAGTCTGGTTGAACTGAGGGACGAAAAGGCCTAAATGTCCTGAAACGCAGTTCAATACAACCCCATGTCGCTACTAACTTCAGCTCGCATACCTCCTACCATTCTTGGCCTGAAATTGATTGACATCTGGTCAATAAAAACTGGAACCACTCATAAGTAACCGCAACCAACTCCAGTTCACCAACATACCTAGTGGGGAATTGGTATCTTGCAATATTCCTCCAAGTGTCACAGTCTCAGTGCCGCGAACGCCTCCCAAGTTCAAGTCTCCAAAAGTCACTTGACTAGACTTGAATTGAGCCAAGTTATCAGTATCAGGTGGACTAAGATATTACCCGCGGACACTCACGTTCACTTTAGCACTCGAAGAATAGCTTTGATCATATATGCTATTCGACGGACAAAACAAGCAATCAGGGACGAGCGCGAAAAGCGGTTGGGAGCCTATATCGATTAGCATGGTGAGGTTTTGCGGTGGAGTGCCCAGCGACACATCGGTATTGGGCAAAAACCTTGCCGTGGTATTCATAATTGGAGGCTGTTGAACTGGAAGTATAGCCCATGCTAAAGACAATGTCACTCGTATCTAAAATTAGAATCAAAGTTGGTATAGGTTTCAGACGAACTTTTCGCAGCTTGAGCTGTCCATGAGCTCTGGAGTCCCAAAAGGAAAGCTGAAAGGTAAACCTCGCGCATTTTGCTTAGACGTGGGGGTTGTGTGAACTAAGTGAGCCCGTATTCGCCTTAAGATCCTGGAACACCAAGTCATAAGACACCCACATGACGCGCCCTTGTTGATACGACTCTATCACCGCCACAGCCCTTGACAGGTTCTTGGCATCATTGATAAATTGAAAAGAAGCCGTCAGCCGTACGGGTATCGGTCACATTGCCTTCCCGAAATATCTAGGTCGAAGGACCCCGGGGACGTCTTTATTCTGTTGTTTGGCAACAGCAAAATATCGATTCCAAACAAGCGCAGGCCATTTGCCCGCCTTGAATACATCCAGTGGGCAACATGAAAGAACAAAACATAATATAATAAACGCACGGATATACAGACTAACTAGCAACAGTAAAGCGAGTGGGGCTTGGTATCTGGTTTCAAGTGATAGGTGCGAATGCCTGGTTGGGTGCATTAGAGAGCAAGGTGAAATACGACAAAAACAGGAGAGCATACCCTACTCTAAATTCAACGAATGCCCAGGGCCTCCAGCGTTGACGAGTTTCACGCGTCTGCCTCGAAGGGTTTCCAAAGCAACATTTTCTCTCACAGCACCCCGCCCACTATCAGCA
>JAYRCO010000931.1:0-15262 GCA_037042815.1 Ceratobasidium papillatum | reverse complement strand
GGCCGTCACGAGGCAAAACGAGCGCTGTACTCGCGTGCTCGTAATGACCAAAAGATCAAAGCGAGCAAGCACAAGCAAACGCCTTGCTACGGATCACTCAGGAGTGATTTGGAGCTCTGGCGGATTTCCTAGTGTCTCTTCATGCGCCGTCGCTACGCTCTTTTCATGCATCGTTGCGATGCTTTCACAACAGCGTTCAGCAGCACAGATGATATTGCATATTTTCAGTGCATCTAGAGCTTATCTTTCATGTCATATAATATGAGCTACTGGCTGGACAAACTGACCAGTGGCTAGTGCTATTGGATGCGCATCAATGCGTCGCGACGGGCGGTTATTTGAACTCCCCAATCGAATGGGTATCTGTCAAGATAGAACTGGAACAAGCATTCCAGGTTTTAAGCTTACAGATTTATTACCTAAACACATTGTTTTGGCTGTATTGCGGTGATTCATAGTTTCATCAAGCTGCTCCCACTACTCTTCAACAGAATGTACATACCTTCATCCAGTAGTCTGAATGAACAAAACTTCACGTAGGAAGCATGAACTGTAATCTACCTATAAAACACAAGTTGTATGCACAAGAAAACCAGGTAAAAAAAATATACAGGGCGCTCCAGTGACCCTCGTTGCGACGCACGTAACGTGGTGCTGCCTGGCGCCGACGCGACGACTCGTCAGTAACGTTGGACCAGGGGGACCAGGGGGGTACCCTGGTCACCCGTCCTCCGCCTCCTGCTCCCGACCTCTACTAGCTATAGGATATACATAGACCCTTCTCCCCCGTCTCCAACGTGTAGTGGGCGGCGTCGCGACGAGGGTCGGCTTACCGTCACAACGGTTGCTGAAGTGACTCCCTGTAAGGCTTGCCGTAGTTGAGCAAAATGATACATTTTCCGCAGTTGTCGTCGTTCGGTCCAATGGCCGGAACAATTCAGGGTTCAACACCAGTTACAAAACGACAAAGCCTTAATTGGGACACATCGTACAAGTTACGTCTGCAAAACGTAGCCCTCACAACAAGATATTATTATGATAGACATTTCCTCGCATCATTGCCACATCACGGCAAGAGGACCTATCTCTTTGAATACACTCTAGAATTATTATGAAGAACACTTTCAGACGAATTAGCGCATATATTGTAGGTCATTGACATGAGCATGCAACAGAAAGTGAATCTAGATCAGCGCAAGATACATGTCTAACGGTTAGTTGAGATTTCGCCAACCAATTGCCGAGAAGTTTGCGTCAACAAGGATCCGCGACAATCTCTCGTCCAAGTAGCATCATGGCGGAATAAAGGCCCCAAATGGGCAGGACGATGGATTAACCAGTAGTGTTCACAGGCTCGGTTTGTAATAACCATGCTGAGCAGACCGCGCGAATTTTCTAAAGCCTGGAAGGGAGTACGAGAGACTGGCAAACGATCGTAACCCGAGTTTTGCAATCCCACAACCAGTTTGACTGGGTTAGGGGCGTGCTTAAGTGCCCCAGCAAGGTCGTCCTGTAGGAAACGGGAGAGCGTGTGAGTATCCAATTACACCACGTCGAACAAATGGAATTAGAAGCACGTACTGGGTTTTGGTTGATCACCTCAAGCTCCAATTCCAATAACGCTGGCAAGGCAACTAGTATTTTCCGTATAACCGCTCCAGGGATACTGTTAAAATCTGGAGGATGACCAGAATCCAGTCTTGCACTTAGTTTAAGGGAGAGTAGACTGGGCAAACACGTGAGACGGCTAGCGAACTCTTCGATGCTATGGAGCTCGTTTGCATGATGGCCTCCTAGAACGACGATACTTTTGAGGTTCTCTGATCTAACCGATTGAGCGAGCGCCGCGCACACGAAAGTAGGTCCTTCGAAGTATTCTAGCGATGGAAATAATGATGAAATGACAACTGGGTCGATGATCGACTCGGACTGAAGCATGGAACTCCTCGAAAGTCCAATTTCAGATATGTCCTGATCATCCGTCCAGCCCAGAGACACTGTGTGCAATTTGGGATGTTGCGCGATGAAACGCCACGCGGAGCTCTCGTACTGAAGACCAGCACCAGAGCCGTTGAACAACTCGTTCCAGTCAAGTTGGGGGATCCCACCGAGCCTAAACACTCGTAGTCGCGGAAATGGAGGCTCCCGAGACAAGTAATCGAACAAGTCGTCTATGGCCCACTCTAGTGGCGACCAGTCTATCCTAGCAGCGGCTCGATCGGTCATGGTCGCCCAGAAGTCTAGGCTGAGCGACCTTAAATTGGGGGAAGCGGAGATGAGCTCTTTGATTTGTTCGGGGAGGTGTACTACCCGTTTGCGCCCTGCTGTTGTAGTCAAAAGGTTAGACTGAAGTTCAGGTCAGTATAATGAGAGCTTTTACCAGTTGCTCTAAAGTCGATATGTATGTCCTGCAAGTCGGTAATTTCTGCAATCTTGTAGAATGGTTGAGTTCCTGGTGCATGAAGACATGTTAACTTTGCGTACCGGTCCCAAGGACCCTATCAATAAAGTGAGTCAGATAGTAAATGCAATCATACGCTGAGACATACCTAAATCATCCAAATCGACTTTCAAATACACAGATTGCAGTTCTGGGCAACACTTGTTTACGGCTGCTATCATATCACCAAACTGGCCAGCCGAATTATCCGGACTCCACACAAACGATCGCAAACGGGAAAGCTGTGGGATGACGCTTTCGTGTAGGCTCCGAATCGCCATCAAATCGAGACTTTTATAGCCACTGTAAACCCGATACCCCCTAAATCCGAGGGGGAGGTTACCCCCTAAAGTTAGGGGGTAGGAGCCACCTAAAGTTAGGTGTATATCGCCACCTAGTAAAAGTGGGACTGTTTAGGTGTGTCTACCCCCCTGATTTTAGGGGGTCTGACCCCCCTAATCCCTTGCGTGCGATCATGTCGCTTTAGGTGGTATATTGTATTGTTTTAGGTGTCTCGGATTTAGGGGGTGATTACAGCTAATAGATCTGGGTCGTAGCACCTAAATTAGAGGTCTAATTGGTACAATACATACATTACGATGCCCTTGACTAGAGTCCGAATCACACATAGAACGTCCGAACACCGATAATACACAGCCACATAAACAGTTACAAACAGCTGAAACACACACGCGCATTTAGCGTCGCAAACGACACGAGTCACTTACAAAAGTCCGAGAATAAATAAAAAGAGCAAAGGTATACTTTGACGGTACAATCTGATTCGTGCGTTTGAGCTCACGGCTTCCGGGAACGAAGAGTCATCGCCTTGGTCGGGATCGCGACCTTCATCTTGGATACGCCGACAACACGAAGTCCGGCCTAAACTAACATGTAAACATAATACTAGTAGATTTCACTCTACTCACAGATTTAGCTACGTTAGCAGTGTTTGCTGCGTCGGGGACGTCGCTTGACGTAACCACGATTGGTGCGCAAGACGATCCAGCAGGCGGATCGCTCGAGATGTCGATTGTTGCAGACGAGTCGGGTTGAGAAGGGGCGGTGGGCGAGGGAGAAGGAGAAGGAGGGGGGCGCTTTAGGGAGTTAGTTATATAAGGAGTAAAGATAAAGTATACACACCATCTTCGGCTTCAGTTTTGCCTTTTTCGCCGGCGCTTTTTCAACCTCCTTGGTTTCCACTGGCTGATCAAATGTTGTACTAAGTTAGCTAAGTAGAGTAGACATAGGTATATCTTACCTCGTTTTCAGGCTCCGGCTCGACCACTTTGCGCTTTTTTGAAGCCCCTGCCACCTTCGCATTGACCTTGGCCTTTTTTGCAGGAGGCTCCTCGATCTCGCGCGAGGTACTCTAAAGTTGTTTCGTAGTTAGTTAAGCAAATAATCAATCGACTTCTCTCACCTCTTCGTTATCTTCAATTTGAGACTCTGGTACAGTGCGCTTTGTCAAAGTTGTCGTTGGTTTTGATCCACCCTTGGCCTTCTTTGTCGGACGAGTCTCGATCTCCTCTTGAACCTGTCGTAGTTTAAGAACTAGCTTAAGTAAAAGAAAATATGTACTCACCTCGAGATCTGACTCTTGGTCTGATACAACCGTCTTGCGCCTCTTCGCTGGTCCTTTTGTCTTAGGTACGGGATTAGGGGCCTAAAGAGCAATTAGTAAGACGCGCTGGCCGTGGTAATGACTTACCGGGCTAGGATCGCGAGACGGGACCTTTGCATGCATACGAGGCCCCGTCTTGACCTTCTTTGTTACACGAGCGATTGCCTAGAGCAGTTATTAGTAGATGATTAAGCGCCTGTTTGAGGAGCTCACCTCATCGGAACCGTCGTTGTCGTCCTCCGGCGTGTTCTCGCGCGCTTTCCCCTTCCCCTTCCCCTTTGACACAGCCGCAGACGACGAACCCTTCTTGGCCTGGGGTTCTGCAGCTCGCTCCTCGGCTTCCTTCGCACAAACCTCCTCCCTTGCTACCACCTTATCCGCCTTCCGACCTTGGCGCCCTGTTGACGTAGTCTGGACTGTAGCTGGGCGCGAGGAGCTCGAGGTTGTTTGGGGATTTGGTTGTGGAGGACGAGGATTGGGAAGAGGTCGATTTTGGGGAGCACTGGTGGGAGCGGCTTGTTGACGAGGAGCGTTGGCAGGATGGGGTTGGGTATGACGGTTGCGGGCAGCGGCGGCAGCGTGGACAAGACCGTTTGCCGTATAGTCGTCTTCGTAGTCATCTTGGTTGACTTCTTCTCCTCCTCCACCCAAAACCTCCTCCTCCTCCTCATTGTCTTCGTTCTGTCCGTGCTTGGCTAAACGCCGGCGTAGGTATTGTTCGTGGTCTTCATCTGTAGCCAAAGTTAGTATAGATAAAATTGTATACAAATAGACTTACTGGTCTTGGCCTTGCGTTTCTCGACGATCTTGGCCGCAATTCCTGGTACCAACCAATTATCGCCATTTGTCTTGCGGAAGTGCTGCAAAGAGGGCCATTCTCCAATCACCTACAAGAATTAATTAGCTTTGATTGAGAGTGTAGAAAATTACTCACATGATCGACAATCTTCTTGCACGCATTGGCGCTATAATCACTCCACTTATACTTCTCACCCTTCTTCAGGACGATGTGCACTGGTCGGAACAGGGTGGTGGCCAGACGAACGCAGCCCTATGCTTCGTGTTTAGGACATAAATAAATAAACAAACGAATAAAATGGCTCACTTGGATGAGTTTGGACGTCTCGTAGTCGTCCCGTAAGCCCGTGACCTTGTGCACAAGGCACCCATGGCGTCCAAGCTGACCGGCAGGCTTCTTGATAATAGCGTAGTATTTGAGGGGTGCTTTCTTGACCGAGTAGATATTGAAGTGGATGTCGTGTTTCCGACCAAAGTTCGAACCGTACATTTGAACGTACATGAACTTCCGGTGTCGTGTAATTAGTCGTTCCATCGGGGTGTACTGTATCTGTTTATCCTTGCCAATACCCGGCCCAACTCGCCCCCCACGCTGGCCTTCACGCGACTTGTATGACGTTGGGATTTGTTCGTATGGAAGGTCGTGGTAGGGGAATGCTGTGAGTTCACCGTGTTCACCGTTGGCCCCCTCGCTGTTGTTTTCCTTGTTGTCAGAAGGGGGTGGGTGGTTATCCTCTTCGTGCTCGGAGCGGGGTGGATGATCAGCGATCTCGGGGGAAGTGTGGCGTGGCTCGGAGGGCTGGTCCCAAGGTCCAGGTGAGAGGATGGGTGGAGTCACGGAACGACTCCGTACTCTAGGCGTTGGAGTTCTAGCGTCCCGCTCATGACGGCGTTGTTCCGGCGACTGCGAAGGATGATTGCCAGTTGTCGGTTTGGGACGAGGAGCGAGAGAAGATGGGCGAGGAACGGCCGAACCACCACGGCGAGATGCTGGCGTAGGATCGCGGTGGGACAAGATAGAGGAGCCGCGTGGGGCGGCTTGGTTATTCCGAGCGGCTGGAGTGCGTGAGCGGTGAGAAGAGGGTGAATGGCGGCGGGGATGGCGGGAAGATGAGCTGCTCTCATAAATGTCGTCTGATCTGCAAAAGGTGAATCAAAAGTAATAAATAAACATGATTAGCCATGCGTATGAGCAATGTATGCGCGTGTACTTACCGTGGCGCAGCTGGAGGTGTCGAAGGGGGAAGCGTGGGGATATAAGGCCGGCCGTGGTTAGGTACAGAGACACTCTTCGTTTGCCTACAGACATACCAACGTCAGTAAACCAAGTAGATGAAGAAGACAAAATAAAATAAACTTACCGAGGGGGACTTTCTGAGTCACCGCGCGAGGACCCTCCGGGAGCATAACGTGCGCTTCGAGTGGAAGTTGGTGCGTGTCGGTGGGTACTACGACCACGCTGAACATCGTCTTGAGGGCGGACGGGGTCAGATGAACGCCCGAGAGTTGGACTTCGAGGTCGAGAGTCTACGTCGCAAACTAGACGGAATCAGCAGGATAAATTTAGATGAAATATTACAACTCACCTGGAGACGCTGCGGAGATATCTGAGCGTATACATTTGTTGAATAAGCCATTTCCGTGCACATATGATAATTGACTTACCTTCGCGCTCCTCATTCTGCATAGCCGCCTCGCGAGCGTACCGAGCCGCTGCCTCTGGGTTTGCATTGAGAAATGCTATTATAGCAGCCTGATCTGGAGTCTAAAGTGAAGATTAGCTTCCATTTTGCATTCCAAACGGAGTTAGACTCACCATTCTACACGTGACTTTGGTGATCTGGAGACGCGAGGAGGCCGAAATGAAAGCCCAGATTGTTAGCAAAATGTTTTATAACACTGTAATATACTCACAGATATTTTATTTCAGCTGGATTCGGGGGGTCAAGTTTCCGTGGCGGAGAGAGGTGGTGGTCGGGAGTAAGTATCAAGTCGAGAGTGCCTAAGGTTGAATTGCAAATTGCGCGTTCACGTGACGGTCCCTTGGCACAATTTTGACAAGTCCACTTCGCCACCTCTTGCCACCATGGATTACGGCGATAATTCTGCTTATGGCTCTGATAAGTCTATACCTGAGGATGATGGGAAGATTGCTTGTCCCTGTGGCTGTAACAAACGAAAGTCTCGGAGTAGTGTTTTTCGACATCTCAGGAAAAAATCCAAAGAACGGCGCAAGAATGAAGAAGCAAATCTTGAAGCTGAGACTGGGAACTTGGGAGACTCTGAAGCTATGGATGTGGATACAAATCCTAGGTTAGATCCACCTGAACTTCAGGGGGGAAACGGGGGCGCAATGCAGCTAGGTAAGTAAAGATTTTAATTTGTATATGCGCATTTTTGTTAATTTTATAATGCCACCCAATTATAGACGATCCATTCATGAACTTTCAGCAAAACGAGCCCCCTTCCGACGATGAACAATCAATGGGAAGCTGGTACGATGTCAGCACCCCACCGCCTTCCCCTCCGCGTTCACCAGTCGAGCCCCTTCAGAACGAAGTTCTATCCGATGCTGAGGAAGACTATCAGAACATAACCGCAGAGGACTATCGGGAGTATGAGCGTTGGTATGGGGAAGATTCCCAGGAAGAATTAACGGAATTCCGTAAGTACGCGCATTCATCCTTCGCGCGCTTTATTTAATAAATATTTTCAGTTGGAGAGACGCTTACCGAGGAGGAGATGGATAGTATCAAAATGCTTGCTATCAAGCAGTTTGGACATATCTCTATCCGCAACTACGAGCGCATTCGGTACTCTTTCCGTCACAAAATCCGTCTCCTCACGCTCAAGCGCCTTGGTACTCGCCTCGCTAAGCTATCGGGGATCAAGCCCGAGGAATATCATTGCTGCGTGAACGTCTGTCACGCGTTTCTTGGTGATTACGCTGATGAAATTGTATGCTCAAAATGCGGCGCTCAGCGATATGACTCACAAAAACGGCCCCGAAAAATTTATCAGTATATCCCTGCCATGCCTTGGTTCCAGGCTTTTTTCAACAACCCCGAAATGGTCAAAAAGCTAGGCTATCGTGATGCTTACCCCCAGATCCCTGGTGCGATGAATGACTTTTTTGACGGCCAACTCTACAAGGACTTACGCCAAAGGAATATTGTGATTGACGGCGAGGATACGGGCGTCAAGTTTTTCTCTGGGAAATATGACATTGCCACCTCAATCTTGTCTGACGGCGTGCAGATCTTTCAGCACGCGAGCCAGGAGAATGCCACGTGCTGGCCAATCATGCTCCAGATTCTCAGCTTGCCGCCGGCCGATCGAGTCCAGCTCCGAAATCTAGTCCCTCTATGTGTTATTCCTGGACCAAATCAACCAAAGGACTTCGACTCTTTCCTTATACCTTTTGTCAACGAGTGTCTCGATATGGCCCGTGGTGTTAAAACCTTCAACGCTCTTACTGGTCAACAATTTATTCTTCGGCAACATCCGGTCCTAGTTGGCGGCGACATGCAAGCGATCAAGCACTACGAGCAACTGAAAGGACCAAACGCCAAAGTTCCTTGTCGTGGATGCCTTACCGTTGGGCACTACCATGCCAAACAACGTACATACTATATCCCGCTTGCTTCGCCTCTTGACCCTAGAAAGCCAGCCACGACCACTTCCTCCTACGACCCTCTCAACCTTCCACTTCGAACTGAAGAGAACTTGAAAGCTCAGACGGCTAAGATGGAGCGGAATAAAAACACTACTGAATACGAGAAGCTAGGAAAGAAATACGGCATATCTGGCCCCTCAATACTCGATCGAATCCCCTCCATCCAACGTCCCTCGTCCTATCCTCACGAATTCTTGCACTTATTCTTACTAAACCACGGTCCAAATCTTGTCTCTCTCTGGACTGGCAAGTACAAGAACATCTCAGACGCTGGGTGCGAGAACTATCTGATCTCAAAGAGCGACTGGATTGCTATTGGGTTGGAGACCGAGAATGCAACGAAACTAATCCCTGCTGCTTTTACTCGACAACTTCCGAACATAGCAACCTCTTGGCACTCTTACTGCGGCGAATCGTGGTCTTTCTGGCTAGTTTACATTGGCCCTATTGTTCTTCGCGGTCGACTTCCTCAAAAGTACTATAAGCATTACCTTGAGTTTGTTTCAATTCTCAAATGTCTCCTTCAACTCACCAACACAACACATCGTATCGAACAACTTCGCGAGGAGATCGCCGGCTATATCGAGCGCTACGAAGAGTGAGTTTCGTTCGATTCGATTGATTCATATTAAACCGGCTTTAGGTATTACTACCAGTACAATTATGATCGATTGTGCGTATGTAGGCTTACGGTACACGCCCTCCTTCACGTTGCCGAGGACATCCTTCGCTGTGGACCAGCGAGTGTTTATTGGTCGTTTGGTACCGAGCGGTATTGTCGCGAAGTCATAGCATGTGCGCGCTCTATGGTTGTTCCGTATTCGGCGGTGAACAACTATGTGGTTCAAATGTCCCAACTGGCGACAGTATCGGCTCGATTTGCGGAAATCCGCAAATCTCTTTTGTTCGGCAAGGCCGATGCTCCAGTGAACAAGAGTGAAATGGAGGAGATATACCCAGAATGTAAGTTTTATTTTGTCTAACTTGTCTACAAAACTAAATTATCTATTTCAGACCCCGAAATCGTTCTTCGAAAGCCACAACTGAAGGGATTTCTACTCCAGCCCAACGTCCGCCGGCGCCTTGCCGTCCATTTTCGGCGAACTGTAAACCCAAGGCCGACATTTAACGAGTGGGTTCGTTTCATTCCCGAGCGATGCGATCGTTGGGGAAAGCTTCGGATAGCTAACCACGGAGACCGAATTCGGAGCGTGAGCGCTACAAATGCACTAACGACGCATGGAGGCCGAGATGCCTCTTTTGTTCGAGTAAGTCCAGCTCATACATATTAATCCAACTACTAATAGCCGTGTAGTTTGTACATGAGGTTGATAAGAACGAGCGACATCCGTTCGTAGATAACGAGATGATTGAGAAAACCGGCTACGGGCGTCTCGACTTCATCCTCGCCATCACCCTCCCTGCCAATCCCCAATTCGGCATCAACGAGCCCCAACTCCACCTCCTGGCTCATTTGACCATGGCCAAGGATGCAGACGGAGATGCGTCGACCGAGCGAGTGTCCTACACTACGTTTAGTCGTTCGCTTGTTCTCGATATCACGGCGATACGGAATGTGGTGGGCAGGGTCCACACGCGCAGCGTGAAAGCTTCGGGAGAGTGGGTGATTGTGGACCGAAGCGAACCGCTTTGCCAGACGGTCTTTTATCAAGAGGAGCTCGAATATGAGAGCGGCGAAGAATAGTTGTATTTTACCACTGATATTATACACCTAAATTGATACACCTAAACCTTGCCCTCGAGAGAATAGGCGATAATCACCCCCTAAACCAGTGCATACACCTAAATGTAAGAGCCGACGTTAGATTTAGGTGTAAAGTTTTAGGTGTATGACCTATGTGCCATCGGGTTTAGGTGGCGATGCCCCCTAAATTTAGGGGGTATCGGGTTCACAGTGAGCTAGAGCAGGCCATCTCTTCAACAGCGAAATGGTAAACGTGTTCGAATATGCTAGGTCGACGTCCCTTGGACACTGGATCAACCCTCTCCATTATTTCTCCTAGTCGAGCGATAGAGTCAATCTTCAGGGTGTTGTACAAGATCGCGTTCGCTAGGACCTCACAATGGCGAGAGGAGCGAGCAAAAGCAACCACATCACGTCTCAAGGAAAGAAGCTGCAGCACAAAATGAATTATTTCAGTCGGTAAACGCAAAAGTCCGTGCGCCTCGTCTGAGACGCCAAGAATCGAGTCTTCAAAGGCAACGGAGAGGTCCATTAGTCTGCTGGGCTGTTGACGTGGCTAGGAGGGGAAGAAACTGGACCGTAATAAATTAGCGTGGAAAAACATGATATTCGCCCCTAGCCGTTCTCATGGCGAGCAAATTCCGACATGGTGCGTGATAGAAGTTGGGCGGTGGCAAGATAAGCTTATGCAGGGTCCTTCGGGGAAATGACGCCATGGACAACATGTGCACGTTTTACCCCACAAACGTAAGTAATAAATCCTTTTATGGACAAGAAGGCCGGTTTACCCCGTTCAAAGACTCTCGTACGTACAGTGACTGTACCGCCAGAGTGTCATTTTACGCACATCGACGAATGTGACTTAGCCCGCTCGTGCCGGCGGCATACCCGAACTCTCAGGGTTCTCCAACCAAACATCACATCAAATAGGAGGACCTTACCCCTGAGTCGCTCTCTCCCATCCACATTCTCCGTCTCCCACCTCACCCCTCCTTATTTTCCGCTCTTCATTATTTCCAAAAAATGACCCGAGGAAAACCTTCACCAGCCGAACGTTTCCGCGACGAACTCGGTCATCGCCTCTCGGTCGATGCACACTTGTGCCTCCCGAGTGCGAATATCTTGGTTGGGGTGATGATTGATGCTATGGATGCCCTCGTGAGTGTTCAGGATAGGAACGAGATATTCATGGCTGATAGACTGGAAGGAACAACGTTCGGCGGGATTGAATCTCATCACTCTCCGAAACGTCCTATCTGTCTCGGACGAGATCCTTGCCTTAGGCCGTATACTCGGCGTTCCGCATCCAGAGTCATATGTATCCCAAGAGCCAGAGGTAGCTTACCACTTCTAACTCCCCTCATATCTTCGCTCATTAAATCCACGAAATAGAATATCCCCCATTCAACCCTCCAAGATCTCCAAATCCTTTGTCTCCCCCGTACATGTCTCGACACACCATCCTGCCCCATAACAGTCCTAAACCGCTCAACAGTGCTCCGAACATACCTCTCTATCGCTCGTCTCCTCGCATCCTACATGGGCCCTCAAGGTGTCCAAGAGCTCGTCAAGGATTTCAATCGACCCACCACAAATTTCCCAGACGAGGGATATACGAGACGCGTTCCGGGAGTTGGACCGAGGACAGTTAGACTTCGACGCGAACGCGAGAGACGAAGGATGGATTCTAAGATATTCGAACGCCCAGAGGAGGAAAAAAGCGATTGGACTCCACCTCCGTATCAGCGAAACGCTCGAGGATGGCCCATTTCGACTAGCTTGAACAATATGGAGAGGGACCGACACGCTTTCGTGGATAGACCTGAGAGGATTGCTGGATATCCAAAGGACGAAGCGAGGACGAGCGGATGGAGGTCGCTGAGGCTCAAGTTCAAGAGGTTCTCTTCGTAGCTAGGCGCGTGATTGTATGCGGTTTTTTTCGGTGTTTATCATTTCTTTCCTTTTTGTCGCATTTTCTGTTTCTTACTTTGAATTATGCTCATTTGAACATCATACTAGAACGAGAACATATGTCAGATAAGGGTGTAGTGAAGTAGCTGCCGCGATGAAGGCCATTCTCCCCGATCCAAAAATCCCACATAAATCAAGATACATTCACTCTAATTATTCAGAACTAGGAAGCACCGCACTCAATCCTTATACTTCTCCATAAACCCCTTGTGGAACTTTTCAAGTTTCCCAACATACTCCTCAACGCCATCACACAAACACGTCAACCTGAAATGCGCCTCTCCATCCTTCTGACCAAACCCAGTCCCGCTAACCGCACAAATACCCGTCTGATCCAACAGTTCGTTCGAATAAAAGTTGTCAGGCGTCATTCCAGCATCCTTGGCCGCTTTCACAGCTCCATTTGTCAAATGAAGTTGAGGGAAGAGGTATAGAGCCCCAGGAGACGGTGCACATGACATTCCGGGTAACGAGTTGAGACGGTCGCACATTGTGTGAGAGCGTTGGGCCAATGCTGCGTGGATCGTGTCTGTTTCTTTTTTCCAGAGTGCGTATGACTCGGAGCCTTGTTTCGGAGGACGGACGAGGGAGTCTACGCCGATTTGGCCAGAGAGAGGGGGACATAGGCCGACGGAGACCATTTTGTATATCAAAGCTGTGATGTCTTGTGGAACGTTTGCGAGTTCAAAGTATCCGCCTCGTCGACCGCATTCGCCGGATACACCCTTTGAAATCGAGTGGAACGAAACTAAAGGTGCAGAGGAGTTGGTCTCACGTAGGATCTTTTTGAACGATGTAAAGGGATGGTTCTTCGGATCGTGCGTGTTGGCTTGGTAGACTTCGTCTGCTAAGAGCATCAACGAATGTTGTTCACAGATCTTGAGCAGTGCGCGCATCGTTTCTTCATCCAAGATCGAGCCTGTTGGGTTTCCCGGATTGATCACCACTAGGGCTTTAGGTTCGATTCCGTCCTTGAGAGCCTTCTCGACGGCCGCTGCGACGCTTTCTGGAGAGGTAGACCATCCTTTTGATTCGTCTAGATAGTATGGGATAGGAATCCCAGAGTGTTGAGCGAGTGTTGCGGTGTAGAGTGGGTATTGCGGGATAGGAATCAAGATGCCGGATTTAGGAGAGGAGATGAGCATGCTGATTAGGAGCGATACGCCTGCGCTTGCGCCTGCTGTTAGGAAGATCTGGGATGGGTCTGCGGGGTGTCCGTCTCGCTCTGTTTTGATCGCGTTGTTAGTATTAGATCGGGTGTAGGAAGGGATGGATACGTGCCTTCAATGAACTTTGCGACGTGTTCTCGGATAATGGGAACACCTTGACTGTGCGAGTATGCGCCGATCGAGCCTATTTCTTCGTATAGCTCACGCGCACGGGCGATCGCGTCAGCGGGGAAGATCCCTTTACCGGTCTCCATCAACTCGGGCCACTCGAGTAACGCCGCTACCTGTCATTTCCCCACACACCATCAATACCTCGATCAACTCATCTCCAGTCAACCCAAGACAAACCTGACGCGTAAACGTAATAGGCGGCTGATCCAGTCCCTTTTGTTGCGGATTCCCAATATTCGAGTTGACAACCCGGTCAAACGGGAGAGACTTGTCTCCTTTCTTGAGTCGATCGCGGTATTCCTCGGCTTTGATAGCGATTTGACCTCGGACGGCGTATTGGACGTCTTTCCATGCTGGGTTGATGTTGTTGGGCGTTAGAGGAGGCATTGTGAATGATACTGTGGCGAATGTGCGGGATAGGAGTAAGTGTCGACGAGAGGCTAGTCGAGTGGAGGCGAGCATCCGATCTAGGGTGGGAAGGAGGTGTATTTATATGAGATCACGCGCACTGGTCCCGCGCTTGAGATCGTGTCGTCGGGTGACTCAGCCGACCAAGTCCGATCGACTGAAAAATGGACAAGAGATATTTAGCGTCGGGCGCGAAGTGGATAGGAGTGTGTCGGCCGGTGGTGTTGATAAGTCCGTGTATTTGTGGGGTATGGTCTATAGTGGGGTAGAGATAAAGGCAGGTGGTATTGACGTGCTCAAACAAAAGTAAATGTCTATGTGAATAAGAAGAATGAAGTAATGAACAGTCATTCAGCTGAGAGCTCGACCGAAGCGAACCACACCGGCCACACTCACCTCGGAGCAAAGAACAATCACGTATGCCCGTACGATCTCGTCGGCCGCAGACGTCGACGTCAAGTCATCCCAGATAAATTGATTGCAAATTCCCAAAACGATCGAGCCACAAGCGCTAGGCGGCTCCGCTGGCAAAGGTCTTACCCGAAAAAACCCAAGTAAGCGCTGATGAGCGATCACACAGCTTAACCATGGGGGGAGGTGTCACTAGCACTACCACAACCATCGGACATGCCATGTCATCCAAAACTCCACCAGGCAAGCGAAATCTAGATTTTGTTGAAGAAACCACGCGTCGTGTAAAAGCCACCTTTCGTATTCACACCTCTCGGCCGTTGCCGTCTCCTACGAACCTCTTGAGTCCCCCCTCAGTGCAACTCGCCCAAAATGAATATTTGTCCAAGCCCCTCGATGAATCAATAACCTTTAGTCAAGTGAAAAATTACGTCGCGAATGGGTACTGGGCTGGACTTGTAAGCGCTCTACAAACTCTGGGACAATGCGCACATCTATGTCCGCCTATCAAACCTGCAGTTGATGTATTACTGGAATGCATCCCTAAAATCGATGTATGTAATATTCCCACTCAGTTGCCCTTGAAAATACCATTTAAAACGGTCACTAGCAATTCACTCGAGGCCGTAAGGCGTACGATGAACTTGCGTTGCATCTCAAGACGGTGCTGATTGACCTTGCAAAACACCTTCGAGAATCGCAGTCTCCGCAAATGCGGTTGTGCGTGGCTAGTGTTATTTGGTAAGCTTATGAATACTGTACTGGCAAGAGATGAACGTCGCTTACGTAAAAGCGACGGGCGCTTCGCTTTGTTCTGGTTTATTTGGTATGTGTGTCCCGCCGCGTCGGCCTACCGAGGGACGCGGGACAGACGCAAACGTCGGTGGCT
>JAYRCO010000930.1:0-15292 GCA_037042815.1 Ceratobasidium papillatum | reverse complement strand
CATAGAATTGACTGCTTGCGCCAGTCTGTTCCACCTCGACATAGAAAGACATCAGCGCAGGCATCAAGTGCTCAAGACTCAATGGATGACTGTTCATCAAAGGACCTAGTGCACCTTCTCTCTCACGTCCGTATGAAAGTGTGCCATAGAACAGAATCTATTACTACAATCATTATGAGTTCCTATGTACGTAACTACATACGTACCTGGAGAAGCTTGGACTTGAGGAACGGATTTTTGATGTACCAGGTCGACGACAGGAATGTGAGAATAAAAACCAACAATTCCGTCTTGACCGAGATATCGATCATGTCAGGTCGTGACCTATGACGAAAAGTTAGTATTGCCGGTTTTGACTTGAGAAGAGGAGCGCACCTCATGATGAACAGATAGTAGTCAACGATATCCTCTACAAAGTACTCGGGGAGCATCCGGAAATCTTCAGGGATTTCTTGAGGTAAAGGTAGCCTAAATACGACCACAATGATAAGTAACAGTCGTAAAAACAACAAACGCATACATACGATATAGGTTTTGTTGGGTGTTGGTGTAGTGGGTCAACCAAGCGCATCACCCAAACCATCAGGAAGTTTGTAAAGGCTAAATTACGGAACGTAATCTCGGGATCAAACAATTGTACTTCATAGGCATATTGTTCTTGCTGAAACTTGGTCTTGTCGGCCTAAGTAGAGCATAACTCATAGTTTAGGAGATAAACTGTCAGCTTCCCATGATACTCATACCTTGACTCGATCAATTCTTGCTTGATGTGTTAATCCTTGGGGCTGGGTCATGTAAGAAACCTTTCAGCGAAAACACCAAGTTTAAGCTTACTCCAGTTGGGGGATCCATCGCCTCGACTCCCTCGAGCCATTTGTCGATCTCGCCTAGGTGTTTCAAAATCTCGTCATGCGTACCAATGGTGCGTACGATTCCGAGATGGTTGAAGCCAGCGCAGAGGAAGAATATATCCGATATAAAGTTTTGAGGAGCTACTGTATTGAAGCAAGGTCGCATCAAGCTATTATTCGCGTCAGATAATAGCTACTTACCACCACTCTCGGTGACACGCTTCTCCCAAGCGTTGACCTCTTCCTGAGTCGCTTTCAATCTAGTTTCTTCCGCTAGGTTGACACGCTGGGACATAGCAAGGTACTTGGGATCGATGCGATCAATCTGCGACTTGGGGTCAGACACTTTTAAAAAAACGCAAACTGGCACAGCAGTATTACCTTGCTAAACTTGGCATCTAAGAACGGCTCCGCAAACCTCAATAGAGCTGCTTGCAGATTGATTATGAAGCCGTCTGAAGCAACAGTACGGGGATCCACCTGGATGTTTGTCAGACCAGATGTCTACATACGTCATCTCGACAAACGTACGTGAGCACCAGCACGCTTCGCGTTGATATTAAGGGCCGTTGAAAAATATTGTAGGACCTGTTCACGAGATTCGGGTGATGCTCTTACAATAGCATTGAACACGAGGAAAAGGGATTGCTGAACCAAGGACTAAGTATTTCTGCTAAGGATACCAACCAAGCAAAAAGAGAGCGTACCTGGAGATTTACCAGCGTCGCACGCAAATTTATATTCGTGGACTCTAAATCCGCACGAGTTCTCTTCTCGGGCTCCGGAAAGTAAGTTCGAGCGATATTGGGCTAATGTCATTAATGTTAATCCAGTAAAATGGTCAAACTGGGACAATATCCTCACCCATTCGCGGGCAAAAACGCCTAGCCGGGCTAGTGGACCAAGCAACGAGACGAGCTCAATATTATGCGGAGCTACACTTGGTGGCAGCCATGTAGGAAGACGCGGCATCTGGGAAGATTAATTAACTATTTAGGAAACTCATACAAGCTGATGATGTGTGCTTACTGCCATTGCGACGTTCTTGTCCGAAACAAGGGCTTCTAGAGCTCCTACAACTCCTCTCCACTCAGATCCTCCACCTCCCAACCCTTCACTAGGCAAAGCTTTGATGACCATATCGATGATGCTACCAAAGATATCCTCTAGCCCGTCCTCAGCAAACCGTTTTGCGAGATCGCCCACGAAATATTCAACGTCTCCGGCACCAAGTCCTAGGGAAGTCGACCCAGCGTTCAGTGGCGCAGAACTGACGCTCAAAAGGCTGGGTAAGAGCTCCTGCACACCCAAAGTGATCCCCTCAGGTTGAGGGAACATGGTAGAATCTTGGAGGGTAAACCCGGCATAAGAAACAATAAGATCTTGAAGACGCGTTAAGACAGCTGTTGTATGCTGCTGGTCAGATAGAGGCGGCGGTCTGCGTGAGAGTTGTGTGCGAGCAAGCTGAATGCGTTTCCAGCATCCCACAAGGTATCCCAATGAAGTTTGGAGGGGCGGCAGGGAGACGAGCACTGTAAGGAGTTCTGGGTCTTCGGTGGGACTATGAGGGTCGAGGCTAAGTCGTTCGATGAGGATGCGGTCGGCGAGATCAGCCGTGAGTTTAATGGGCTGGGGGATACCTTGTTTGAAAAAGTTAGATTTGAGTGGCGAAAAATACGAGGAAACATACCTGGGCTTTCCTCTATGAGCTCTTGATGCACATTCTTCAGCCATGTAAGGCTCCAGCCTGATTTTTCGGCCTGGTCGCGCTGTCGAAAATGCATGAGTCGGGTTGCCACTCCAAATTTTGACTACTCACATCGAGTGTAGCATTAAAGACCTTTGTTATGGTGCCAGACTCCCATTCGGGTAAGTTCAGTGGAACAGGCTGCTGAGTTGCTGGTTTTGGTGCTGGACGTGAAGCTGGTTCGGCTGGAGGTGGCTTAGGCTTTGGTACAAACTGGGGTTTGGGGACAGCAGAAGCTGGTGTAGATGCCGGTACTGGTGTTGGAGCTGGGGTTGACGGGCCAGGACTAGAGCTGCTCGAAGTAGGTACTGAAGCAGCGGGCGCGCCCAATTTGGCCAAGCGTTTCATACGAATCTAATCAAATATTAATCGTGCGACAGAATCAATGCAATTTCTCTTACGCGGTCCGCATCCTCTTGAGGAGTGCTGAGTGGTGCAGACATGATGGATATCGATGTGGCTGGTGTGGAAGAGGGCGACGCGTCGGCCACAAGAAGGGTTCTTACGTAATCGGCGCCTACTCGCCTCCATTCTGCTTCGCACCACCGTGATGTCATTATTAAATTTATGTCGAAGTTTACCGCTGCTTGTCGGCTCTGCTCGCACTTTCTCAAGTACTCCTATGAACTTTGCTGGCTATAAACTAAAAACTCATACTGGAACCAAGAAACGATGGACATCTATAGCAAATGGGGTGTTCAAGCGCGTGCGTTTTTAGTCTCTGTTGTCCAAGGTTTTGTCAATTGACCAGAAATAACCCATATCTCCCACGGGATCTAGGCAAAATGTGGTAGACGTCATCTCAACACTCACATGTCCGCATCTCGCATCAACGCGCTTGGCCAAACAGCAATCTCGAATAAATGGCAAACCAAACACCTACGAAAGCTCTTGCCTAACGCATAGATAAATTAATATGATCCTAGCTTAATTCGTGGTTTGTCAAAGTCATACGAGGGTGGGCATAGAAATAAATTTATATTACTATCCTGCTAGGGTCAAATATGAGTCGGACAAATCGTAAAATCCTTTTTGACAGGTATCGGGCACTCTCGGCCCGGCATTATCTGGTCTATACATAGGCAGTCTTAAACTTGTTCATATTCTGTAAATCGCCGAGAAACTGCTTCTGAACGACGAACGAATGTCAAGCCGCCCCGTCACCCGGGCCGGGCGCTGATTCTTGCTTCTTTTCCCCTCCAAAAGGCCATTTCGTCCGAAGAATGACCAGATGCTGGAGCGGCGAGTACACCAATAACTGCGCTATTTAAACTTGATAGAGGCCTCGGGAAATCTGTTGACGCACAAGATGGGGCCCCGCTCATTCAAGACTGGCTTGTTTTCTTTGCTCCCATTAGCATGGCAAGCAGCCGCGACTTTGACGGTGAGCGAGAGCTCTACAACGATTACGTTGCAAAACGATCGTCTAAAAGCGATGTGAGTCGAAGTGTATGCGCTACTTAGACTCGTTTAATAAGCTCCGTACTATAGTGCCAATAAACCGGGCGGGAATATCAAGACTTTGACGCTTGACGGCACCTCTCTGCTCGGTAGCGGCCAAGGTCTTTACTTGGACTGCTACTGCATTCCCTCTGGTTTCTACACGCCTGGTAGCACATCCCCCACACTTCAGCTCTTGAATGGAACAGACTCGACTGGGACCAAGTGGGGTGGGATTATCCTGAGTGAAACATACAAGCCTACCGGTCAGCAGTTCCAGCAGATGTGGTTCCTAAGGGATGGGGAGACAGGGCTTCACTCTTTCACTAGAATTGCATACTTTAACGACACAGTGAGTCATCTTTCCCTTGGAGGTAAGAAACATCTGGAACTTGATTGGCAGGTGCCGTTCTTACGAAACCTTCAAGAACTGCGTACCTTGTTCCGCCCTACGACTAGCTTGTGGACACACCTTTCGACAAACCAGAAGCAGTGGGCACCACTCCCCTCTACAGCTGCGGTCGCAGCAGAGGTGGTTGCTCAAGATGCGACGCAAGTAGCCTTTGTTTTGCAGTCCGCTCGACCTAACACCTCATTTTTTGTCACAGCTGGTATCTCGGGAACACGCCTAACGACTCCTACGTCCAGCAAGAGTCTAGCTTTTTCACGAAGTACATGTTCGCCGACAGGTACGTCTCTAAACTGCCGAGAAGTAATCGCCTGCTATGTTGGTATGCCCGGGCGGCGCTGTTAGAACCCCCCCCCCCCGCCTCCTCGAGGCTGGCTAGTCGCTTCCCCTTATAAGTGGTTTCTAGAGCTCCGAGACCTCTGCAGTCGACTTGTTCTAGCCTATGGGGTGAGGGTTGACTAGGTTGACTAGGGGCCGGAGCGTTGAATCCGTCATCTGCTCCTGGGGGTGGGGTGATAACACTAAGCATGCATAGCCACCAAGTTCCTACATAGTTCTATGTGGGCATAGACAGGCAGGCGGTCGCTCCTGGCAGCCACTCATCTTGGTCTTCATTTCTTCTAATCTGTTCAACATATAGTTGGCGTGACCATAAAGCGCACGGACTGTACGCGGATGGTTCTACCTCAAATGGCACCAGCTACGGCGCATGGCTTGTCATGAACACACGAGACACATTCTTTGGTGGCCCTCTTCACAGCGACTTGACTGTCGACGGTATAACATACAACTACATTGTCTCTAATCATCATGGAGATGGGACACCTAACATCACGAACGGCTTCGATCGTACTTTTGGTCCATTCTACTACCACTTCAACTCTGGAAAGAACGCTAGCCTCTCTGATCTCCGCGCTGATGCCGAAAAACTCGCCGATCCTACCTGGAACGCTGCATTTTATGACTCTATCGCGTCTAATGTGCCCAACTATGTTGCTACGTCCGGTCGAGGTACTTTCAAGGCCAAGATCAGTTTGCCAAAGGGTGCTACCAAACCTATCGCGGTGCTTAGCGTGAGCGGATACGATTTCCAGGCAAACGAGGTCGACACCAAGGCGCTACAATACTGGGCCGATATCAAGTCAGATGGGAGCGTTGAAATTCCGAGAGTCAAGGCCGGGACTTACAGGCTTACCGTATACGCCGAAGGTGAGATATGAAAAGTCGTTAGACCTGAATCGTGAAATAACGGTGCTCTCCATAGGAATATTCGGACAGTACGTGCAAGATAATATCTCGGTCAAGGTCGGAAGCTCGAACTCCGTATTGCAAGCCACTTGGAAAGAGGAATCGGCTGGTAAGTCGGTTGCCTTCCGTTATCCTAACACCCCTCATTTGTCGCACAGGTAAAGAAATCTGGCGTCTTGGGATTCCTGACAAGACTGCTGGAGAGTTTCGTCACGGTTTCGCACTGGACCCCAGCAAGCCACTTCACCCCGAAGAGTATCGCATATAGTGAGCCTCAAGTTCTCCAACACATGGCCATACCAAAATCTAACTCCTACGGCTCTAGCTGGGGCTCCTACGATTTCCCAACCGATTTCCCGAACGGTGTGAACTTTACCATCGGCAAGAGCAATATTGCAAAGGACTGGAACTATATCCACTGGAGTGTGTTTGGGCCAAGCTATACCCGCAAGAATGCAGTTTGGGACAAGATGAACAACTGGACAATCAATTTCGATTACGTGCAAACGTTTAACCCGCTAGTAAATTCCACGGCTACATTCACTGTGCAGCTCGCAGGCGCTAAAACCGCGAGGTGAGTACGTTGGACGATAACTGGGTTCTATAGTACTTACTGTGCTCTTACAGCGGTAACACTGATGGTAAGCAGAGCTCGGTGACTGAAACTCGGTTCTCGTCGCTCAATTCAAACTCCAGTTGACAATGGAGCATACACAAACTTTGACTTGAACGTGATTGTGAATGGACACGCGCCGCTTCCGTTCCATATCCCATGGTAGGTGTTCAACCGCGTTGTGGTGGGGATCACTCGTACTGAATCCCACCACAGGTATCAATCCAGCAGCTGTGGCGTCCGCTCTGGCATTTCATGCTACAACCTTGGGGAACGACTGACCTTCCCATCTTCATGGCTCAAATCTGGATACAACTCCATTGTGTTAAGCTTACCATTTAATGCCACAGACTACGAAAGTGCGGTTCTACCGGTAAGAACGAGCCGCTCATCCTTTCGTCGCTAATTGTGAGAACTAAAAATACGTTTGTCTCCAGGGGTCGATTTACGTCCAATATGATGCGCTTCGTCTGGAAGTCAGCTAAACTGTAGAAACATTTGCTGTATAGTAGTTCTAGGCACACCTGAAATAACATGATGGATCTGTCTTCAGCCTGAAATTACCCCGGCCCGCTCATTCTCCCCGGATACCCCGGACCGGAGCCCCACAACATTCCCTAATTCCCCCACCTTCTAGTTCGGGCTTCGGTATATAAAGACTCAAGAGTAGAAGACGGCGTGAGCCAGCTCGTCGTCATGCGTTCGTTCGGTTTGTTGTTCGCGTGTTCGTTGGCGCTGGGCTTGGAGGCCAAGTCGATCTACGAAGTCTGTCAGTCAACAAGGGGCAAGTCGCTTAGTCCTGTTGCTGGCTGTCCAATTGGTAAGTTTGCTAGCAGGGTCAACAGAATTTCGGGTCAAACTTGATGGACCTTAGGAACAAAATACGTGTCCCAGAATGACACTCGAGCTGCCTTTAAGAGCATTCAAGCGGCCGTCCTCTCGCTGTAAGTAGATTCCAGCTCGACGAATTCGAACGACCACCTGAAGCTCGACATGTAGTCCCCAAGACACATCTCCTCAATGGATTTTAATCGGAGCGGGTGTCTACCAAGAAGCTATCAACGTCACACGAAAAGGGCCAACAACTCTACTTGGTGCTACGAACCACGCGGACAAATGTATGTTTATAGTCTGAAACACCTCAAACCCCCTATCTAACATGGTTTGCAGACGTCCAAAACTTGGTCACGGTATACAACACGACCTTCATGAACCAAACGACCCAGACGGCCAGTCAAGATAACGCCGATACTCAGGTCCTTACAGTCGCTCCGAACAAGTACTCTGTCTGGACGGGCAAAGGATTCTATGGTGATACACCCGAGCCGGTGCCAAACGCAAGTATAAGCTCAATTTCTTGGAGTTTTTGCCTAACTTTGTCTGAAATAGGAATGGGGATGCACGGATTTCAGAGCGTACAACATCAACTTTGAGAATCGTGCGGCAACCAAGGCGGTCGGACCTGCGCTTGCGGTTGGCGTAGCATTTGCGCGAACATCATTTTATGGGTGTACGTTCAAGTCGTATCAGGATACCGTATTTATCGGGAAGAATGGCTCTGCGGTATTCAAGGGTAGCGAGGTTGCCGGGTCAACGTGAGCACAAATCATGTTTTCTGGCTGCTTTACTAATGCCCAAGTTGGGTTTACATAGTGACTATATCTACGGATTCGGTACTGCGTACTTTATTGATAGCACTCTTTCGAATCGAGGGGCCGGTCGGTACGTTTTAATTCATCGTGTACTGAACTCACTGAGCTGACTTACCCCGCAGTCTAACAGCCTGGAAAGGTCAGCTATATGCGCTCCTAACTAGCCTATCCATATCCTAACATACTCCCAGGGGATGACCGCTACCCAAACAAAAACGGGGCATACTTTGACAAATGCAGCATCGTCAAATCTCCCGACGCTGACCCGACTCTGAACTTGACTGGCACGATGGGTCTCGGTCGACCATGGAATAACTTGTCGACCGTTGTCATTATGGATGCAAGTCCCTCTTGTATTTGAGACTTACTGAGGCTGACATTGGTATTCTAGACTTACATGGACGAAACGGTGCTGCCAGCCGGGTACACCATCTGGGGCGTGACAGACCCTCGGTTCAATTACAACGTGACTTTCTACGCAGAGTATAAAAGCCATGGTTTGTCGTTCAATCTTGACACCCGACCTCTGCTAAATCACCGATTGGCATACAGGACCAGGATGGAACGAGACGGCTCGAGACAAGTCCGTCGAGCGCATCTTGACACGTGCGGCCGACGTGAAACGGTTCTCTCTGGGCAGCATCTTTGGAGCAGATTTGACTTGGATCGATTTTTTGTTCTAGTCACACCTTGTTCTTACTTGTCACTTAAATAAGCCCGGATAAGACAACCGGCTATCACAGGATGGATTTTTGCAGAAAATCAAGATACAGCTCACTCGACATCTACATTAATAATCTTGATATCCTCAAACGGTTTATCTCCCTTGTTAACTTTGACGTTCTCGATCGCGTGCACGACCTCCAGTCCATGTACGACACGTCCAAAGACTGTATGTTTGTTGTCTAGCCAAGGCGTTACGACGGTCGTGATGAAGAACTGGGAGCCGTTGGTATTTGGGCCGGCGTTGGCCATACTCAATGTATATGGACTATGTTTTAGGAAAGATGTTAGTTAGGAAATAAGAAGGCGGAGAAAGGGGACGCACCGATCGTGCTTCACAGCAGGCGAAAACTCGTCTTCAAACTCTCTTCCCCAGATGGACGTCCCGCCTGTCCCGTCTCCTAACGGGTCTCCAGTTTGAAGCATCTACGGCCCACATTAGTCCTCTCTCTGCATCTCAAAGCCAAACTCAACGCACGAATTTCTTGATAACACGATGGAAAATAACCCCCTCAAAGTACCCGCTTTTTGCATGTCCAACAAAATTCTCGACCGTCCTGGGCGCGTGTTCAGGGAAGAGTCGTAGATGAATATCGCCCATGGATGTATGGATCACTGCAGTTGTACCGAGAGAAGCCGCCGATTTGACAGGTTGAGCTGAAGCGATAGTTTGTTCTTCCCTTGTAGGCTTTTCGTTGAATACGTCGCGGTCGCCTCCTTGTTTGTTTTCTCTGTTACAGCGTTAGTGTGGAATTGAGAGGATATATTGATGGACGCACTCTGGTTCTTGACGAGTGAACATGTAGAAACGCGGGCGTTTGTAGGCTGTACAAAATAGAGTCGGGTCCCGCTCTTCCTTGTTTGCTAGAATCGGATTGGCAGACGCTACCATTGCCTAAACGCAAGCATATCGTTAGTTCCCAGCTTTAAATAGCTATGATTTACGCACGATAGTAGTCAACGTCTTCTTCGCCGGCGCGCCTTGGTATAACGCAAGGTTCAACCACCGCCCAGTTTCATCCTTACCCAACAACCTCACAACCCGATTCGTAACAGTATTGACCACTGCCAAGCTATTAGTGTCCTCTCTTATGTTATGCAACAAAAACACACCTTTAATCCCAACCAACGTAGGATACAAAACCAACGTCCCGCTCTCGTCCCACACGGCCGAAATGCTCGCCAACACCCTCGGGTCTTTTTCAATCTCACGCTCGACAGCGAGACGACGACCAAACTCCATATCGTCCAGTTTGTGAGCAGATGTTCCGGCTTGTTGCATTTCTTGAATGGCGGTGAGGGATTCGTCGTACCGACGGGTCATTTTGCCTGTTAGAGTGTTGAAGATTCGGACTTGGCGGTCTGTGCTTGAGGAGAGTGTGACAAAGTGGGAAGAGTTCGGAGAGAATGTTAGGGATGTTGGGACGGATTTTGTCTGTGGTCATATGTCAGTTGGCGTACCAGTGAAGGGAAAAAGACGTACTTTTTTAAACTCGTAAAGATCTGTGCTACTCTTGAACGCCCACATACCAGGCACATCTTTTGGAGGCTCGTACGGCTCGCGTGGTTGCCAGTACTCGACAAAGCCGGACTCGTCGGCAGAAACGACAGTGTCAAAGTGGTCGGTATACTAACTTTGTGTGTGAATATCACTTTATGGACTAAATCGGTGTGAACAGTGGGATACTTACGGTCATGAGATGGACAGGGGAGCGGTGCAGGTTCGTAATAGTTTGAAGTGGTGTACCGTCTCCTCGACCATCATAGATGCGAATGGTAGAGGATTTTTCATCCGAGCTGTGTCAATTGTTAGTTGGGTTCAACAAGGTGGAATTAGAACGCACATGGCTAGTTGCGCCTGAGCCTGCCCCCTCCGATGTACCCAGCACGCGGCCTTTGGCGTATAATCCAGCTTGAGCATGTTGATCATGTCTGTTGCTGAATGAGATGAAATCAAGGAAAATAAAATGCAAACTCACCAAAGTTGATCACGTCGAATACTTTTACACTTCCGTCCTCTGCAAGACTAGCAACAACCGTTCCATCTGTTGAAGATATGACAGCGACAATGGGAGCAAGGTGGGCGCGGTAGTGTTTGACAAATTCAATGCCACTGTCTTGTTTCTTCCAAAACTTGAGATGGCCGTCAATAGACGTTGTAATAAGAAAGCCGGTCCTGTTGTCTGGTGAGTATGGACGCGACAAAATAGCTAAAGGGCCGTACTTGGTCATTATAACATAATTGAGGACATCCCGGTGCATAAAGCTCTTGGAGTACCTGTCTGCGCTTGGCAGGTGATCCAAAAACAGACGTTCATGAGGCAAGACTATAGCCACCGTCAACACCTATCACCCAATAAGAAACTGCAGGACCAACTCTTTCGTTTTTTACGCGCTGCTCCGTCTACAGCTCCTTCCGCAACAGGCATGGGCCCAATATCATCCTCGTCGGCATCCTCATCTTCAGGGGTTGGACCCGGCATTTCCTCCTCGACATCCTCCCCGTCACGCACGCGCTTGCGAGTAGTCGTATCTTGGCCGTCGTCGGACATGGTTGGTGGCGTCCAAACACGTCCATGCGATGACATAACCATCCTGACATAATCCCGGGTCGGGACCAGTCGGGGCAGAGCTAAAAAGTGAACGCACGTTCACCCACGACCACCACACGTATCCCTACTACCATGGCCACCCAACCCGTTCCCCCCAACTGGAAGGTTAGTGTCTACTAAAAACGCGTCGAGCTCAATCTCATCGTATGTGCAGGATCTCGGCAAGTCGTCCAACGACTTGTTGTCCAAGGATCTGCCCATCTTTGGCACGTCGCTCGAGGTCAAGACCAAGACCCCCACCGGTGTCGTTTTCAAGGTTGCTGGCACGCGCGACACCAAGTCGAGCGCTATCAACGGTGATGTCGAGGCCAAGTATTTCGACCCCAAGAACGGTCTCGTCTTTACCCAAGCCTGGACGACCGCCAACGTGCTTCGGTTAGTGCTCTCGATCGCGTCATCGGCGTTTTATTGATTTCATTACAGCACCCAAGTTGAGCTCGAGAACCAGATCGCAAAGGGTCTCAAGCTCGACCTTAACACCTCGCTCCTCCCAGACAAGGGCAACAAATCTGCGCTCGTCAACGCCGTCTGGAAACAGCCCGGCCTGCATTCGCGTGCGGTCGTTGACTTGTTCAAGGGCCCGACGTTTACGGCCGATACCGTTGTCGGCCGTGATGGCTTTTTGCTCGGTGGTGAGGCTTCGTACGACGTTACGTCTGGCAAGGTCACTCGCTACGCTGCCGCTCTCGGGTTCTCTGCGCCCGAGTACGCGGTGACGCTCCATGGTCTTGGTAACCTTTCTGCCTACTCTGCGAGCTACTACCACCGTGTGTCGCGTGATGTTGAGGCTGGTGCCAAGGCTGTCTATGATACCAAGTCTGCGACTGGTGGTGTGAACCTTGAGGTCGGCGCCAAGGCGTGAGTTTTAAGATGATTTTGGGTGGCATTTATGCCTAATCCACGCATATAGGTACCTTGATTCGGCCGCGTTTGTCAAGGCCAAGATCAACAACGCTGGTGTTCTTGTCCTCGGGTACACTCAGGCTCTTCGGTAAGCTATTTCTTGATCAAATCGATGGATTTTCTCAAAACTTTCTCTCAGCCCCGGTGTTCGCGCTTCCTTTGGTCTTGCGCTCGATACCCAGCGTCTCAACGACACCGCTGCTGGTCCTGCCGCTCACAAGGTCGGCGCATCGTTCGTGTTCGAGGGCTGAGACGCCTGAGACGCGATTTTCTGCTATTTTTCGGCTGCAAACTGGTGTAAAAAGTTGCTCCGATATCGAAAAAGTGATGAATCTTACTATTCTACCACGTCTGAATCGCCTAAACGCATACTACGCGAATTACATGTTTATAAACGTCAACTGTACGACCTTCAGAAGCGTTTCAGTCGAAATTAAGAGCCGTTATTTGGCACACGGGGCTGGGTGAAAAGCTAACCAGTAGCGAACGGCCAAGATCCGAAAGCTAACGGTTTCATCGGGAAGATAGGATCGGCCGGCAATCATGCCAGACTGTCCGAAGGATCTCCGAATGAGCTAGAGAACAGAGCGCACGAAGGGGTAATATGTTATCATGGTCAATCTCTAGAGTTTTTGCTCATACGAGGTATATGCAAACGCTGTCTATATCCACCTTGATAGCGTCGCGATAATCACTACAATTTTTCACGTCTATACACCAGAAGCCCGGTAGAACCTGCCCCAACCTTTTTAACTTTGTTCCACACCCCAACTTTTTGACCGGATGAGCCTTACATGATCGAGCAGGTGACTTTGGTTTGGCAGTCTTAATCGGCTCGCTTGTGACCTATTTCGCTACGTAGAATGTACCTACAGAGAACTAGAACTCGTCTTCTTTCCAGGCTCGTGAAATGACCCCTATCTTGCAGATTTCCCCATCTTCAGTTCGTGATATTGTAATATGCCAAAAAAGGAAACCGCAATTACCAACTTAATCTGTTCGCTTTTTTCGAGCTAAAGTATCTTTTATTACACTTAAAGGGTATTATACACTGCTGCAACATGTCTTAAGCCTTCATTGCGCCCAGCGAAACAAGTAAATGTAAAGGGGGAAGGTATCACGTGCTCCAACGCTCCTCTTTGTACAAAGAGCGGCACAGCATTAGATAATTGACATCCAGTTACGTACATTAGAGCGTTCATCCTCAGCACTTCGTCGACCAGCTTGCACACTTGCTAAAATCACTAAAAATAACGAAAATGGCAACCTACTATAGTGGACCTCGTGTCAGACTACCATCCAACCGCTCTCTACAACTGACCGAGACTGCCTCGTCGAGCTCGTCGCCACTTGCATCTCCCCCAGCTGCGCCTGCGCCTGTCTTGATTTTCCCAGCCCCGTCTTCGGAGCCTGCGTCGCCTCGACCATCTAGCTTTCACTCTCGTGCTAGGACCAGCAGTTCTCTAGCTCATGGGCCTCTGAGATTACGCCATGTGCGCGTCGATTCAAATGCGTCGTCGAGCCCATCACTCGTCGTCTATTCCGATCTGAGCAGTCCACTCTCGGGTGGAAGCCCACACCTGGCACGAAGCCCGTTGACCGAGTGGGAAGACCTCGAGCTGTTGTCTGGACCCAGCACGAGCACCGGCGCTAGTCCTTTGACGCGCGAGCGAATTGTGCGGTTGGGGAGTGCGCGAATGATCCCGTCCAGCTGGCGGTCGGGGTCTGGATCTGGAGAGACGCCGTCGGTGGAATTGTGGGAATGGACGTCGACGGAGAGTGGAGAGGTGGAGCGATGGCCCGAGGAGGAAACAAACTATGAAGATGCGCTATCGCAGTTTCATTTCCCGACGTTGGAGGAGTCGAGGTTTGCGGTTGTGCTACCCGAGGCATCACGGTTTCCTGCTGCCGATCGGATGCGGTTTAATGTTGCAGGTGTGCGAGGCGCCACTGATGAGCGCAGGGCGGTGCTCTCGTTCGATTGCGCGCGGCCGACACACCCCTCGATGGGCGACCACACGCCGAGCGTGATGCGGCTCCCGTTCCGGTTTGTGTTGGAGACGGTGCTTGGGATCAGCCCCGCGACGCTGCTGTTGCTGGAACGCGGGACCCACGAGCCCGAGACGATCGAGCAGACGGGGCTGTTTGGGGCGGCGTCGAGCGGGATGTCAGATGGGGGAAACGAGGCGGCGGAAGAGGTGCGGCCGCGTGTCTGCCTGGACTTGGACGCGGCGGTGAGCCGGAGCGTGCGGGAAGGACTGAGTGCGCTCGAGGGGCTATCACTGCCACTCGGAGCGTCTGTTTACCTTGCTTCGGTATCGATCTACCACGCTGTCTGGGCTATTCCTAAATTATGGCGGAGATGATGCGTGCGTGGTGTAAATTCTATTTAGATGTGTTATGCGAGTTGTCTCCGCCGTGCGTGCGAGCCACGTTGTGTTTCCGAGCGAGCGCGTGTTTGACGTCATGTCGCGTTGCTGCCACGCGTCCGTGAGAGCGGGGGGCGGGGCGGGCGCGGGCAGCGACAATGAGCTGGCCAGCGACGGAGACAACAGCGACAAGGACAAGGACACTGGGCGGCAAGGTCCCGGCGGCAGCGGCAATCAGTTTTGGAAGAGGCCGCAAAAGTCAGGGCGGATATGTTGTTTGGGCAAGTTGGTTCGTTGATGGGCCTCGTGCGCGACCTCATCGTTTCCTGCCCTCGAGGCAGACAGCGCCTTGCGAGTGCCGCTTACTGGCTTGATGCTTGACTACGCCTGGCTGCGACTGCGAGCAACAACACGGCCCCCCAATCAGCTAATATTTCAGCACCTGGTTTTATCCTCGAAAACACTTGCTTCTCTGCTTGTCTCCTGCTAGCCTCTCCTGCGCGGCTTCGCACGCCCCGGTCGGCGCACGCTTCTCAGTCCGCCGCCGCAGATGATGCACAACTCTCCCCCGTCCCACCACCCCCGCCACTTTCACCCCGACGCGATGCTGCCGGGCTTTCAGCAGCCCCAGCAGCAGCAGCAACACCACATTCCACAACACCAGAACGATGTTTCGTCCTTTGACGACGTCCAGCAGTCTTCGGCCCCCCGCAAGCGCGGTGGCC
>JAYRCO010000093.1:0-50992 GCA_037042815.1 Ceratobasidium papillatum | reverse complement strand
AAGATCACTCTGGTCCTGGTAGAGGTTGACGGCTTTTACAGAGAATAAGGCAGTCAAACCAAGAAAAACTCTAACAAGGGGGCCCATTGCGCAAGAAAACAGTTTGATGGGTTTGTAGTTGGAGAGCCGAGAGGGGATATAGCTATATGATAGGCTTGTTCTTCGGCTTGCTGTCCTTGATGTCTAGACCCGACAGTGAGCCGACTTGGCCGAGCTATCATGAGGCGAGAGTGTTCTTGCGAGACAGAAGGTTGTAAAGATATGAATTAACGTGAGAGCATCATGACTTTGCCGGTCTAAATATACCGAGAGATGGATTTTCTAGATAGGTTGGGGGTTCGGGCGAGGCACGGATCAGGGAAGTGCGAAACGAAGTTGGCTTACAAGCGCTAATCATTTCAAATTCAGGCTCATCTCTGGTTCCCCATCACCGGCTGCCGTACCTGCCATTTCCGCGTTTAATCCCATAGGCTGAGCGCGAATCAGAGCTCTGATCTTGGCATGTGGACGGATTTGTTGAAATTTGATGCAAGCGGAGGAATATCTTGGCGAGCACTTCCTTGACCCGACATCTCCGTATCTTGCGGCTGCAGTCTCCAGCCTGGGCACTACTCGGCTGGTCTCATTTCTTCATATAGCTGGTTTATCTGAGAAGATGTATCTCTTGCTTTGCTTGGTCTGATTTCTCCACTATGAAACTCCCCGTCGTTGCTGCCGCATTTGCGGCTAGCTTATTCGCATCCTTACTCAATCGCGCAACAGCTGATGATTATAGCTGCTCGGCCGCCAAGCCCTGCGTTAACGGTGCTTGTTGTGGTGAATCCGGATTTTGTGGATATGGTGCATTCGTGTCACTTCTTCAACGATCAATATGTACTCATTAGCTAAAATGATAGGTCCCACGTACTGTGGAACTGGATGCCAGTCAAACGTATGCTTTACGAGCAATATCTGCCCTTATTTCGACTAACGAGTCCAAATAGTGCACAGCTACTGCTGAGTGCGGTCAGTACGCTAGTGTTCCGGGTACCAAGTGTCCATTGGTATGTAGTTTCCTTGCCTATCCAAAAGGCAGAATCCGATTAGATTTCCTCCTAGAACGTGTGCTGCTCGCAATATGGGTTTTGCGGAACTAGTGGGTGTTTATTTAACAGTTTAAGTATATCACACAACTCAATTTAATGATTTACCTCAGCGACCGAGTTTTGCGACACGGCTCAGCAATGCCAGTCTGGCTGTGGTCAACCCAAAAAGCCGTCCGGCGGTGGAACGACTGCATCTCAACGTGTCATAGGTCCGTAGCTGTTTCACTTTTACTTCATAGTTTGTTATATATCGCGCTTTCAGGCTATTACGAATCTTGGGCTGGCACTCGTCCGTGTGATCAGTGGGATCCTTCGATGATTTCCGCAAGCCAGATTACTCACCTCAACTTGTATGTTGGAATGGGCGCCTCGTTGTGATTCACTACTAATGTCTTTGAAACCAAAAGCGCGTTTGCCTTGATCGATGGTTCAAACCATATTGTCCCAGCTACAAGTGGCGATACGGCGCTGTACAGACAAGCTATGAGTCTGAAAGATAGCAATCCCGACCTGAAGATATTCATTAGGTACGTTGATCGTAATTCAGTCATACCGAACTTCATGGTAACCATAATTTCAGCGTCGGCGGATGGGCATTCAATGTATGTATCTGATAAATCTAGCCATTCTAATGACTCACATTAAATTTTATACAGGATCCGGGTCCTACCCAAACACGCTTCAGCAATATGGTATCATCCGCGGCCAACCGTGCGGCATTCATCTCTTCATGTTTGCAATTCATGAAAACATACGGGTTTGACGGTGTCGATATCGACTGGTAGGTTGAGTCAAACTGTGAACTGGACTTAATTTTGACGATAATAATCACTAGGGAGTATCCTGTTGACGATCTTCGCGGGTCAGTTTAGCTTCAACTTGCCGTGATCATTCATTCTGACCAAACCATAGTGGAGTTCCGGCCGACAAGGTCAACCTAGTCAGCCTTTTGAAAGAGTTTCGTGCTGCGATTTCAGGCTCAGGAAACTCGTATGGTACGATTTACTCGATTTCACATTGCTTTGAGGATTTTAACCCATCGATTTCAGGTCTTACTATCACTACGCCGTCGTCGTACTATTATTTGCGCCACTTCGACGTGACGGAGATTGTGAAGTGGAGTACGTTTTTTGATGAATTCTTATTGGGACATATGCTAACGTTTACCAATCTTAATTGTAGTTGATTGGGTATGCGAACATCCTTTTCGTTGCTGCTCTTGAATATATGCTCATTTCGCTTCAGTTCAATCATATGACTTACGATTTGGTACGTCAGCTATAAATCAACATTTTAGTACTAGCTAATCTGCCAATATTTAGCATGGTGTTTGGGATAAAGATAGTGAGTCCGGAACGCAGTGTAGAGACAAACATGTTCTCATATTCTGTCACGCAAGGCAAATATCTTGGACCTTATAGTGCGT
Source organism: Ceratobasidium papillatum (assembly GCA_037042815.1). Lineage (NCBI taxonomy): Eukaryota > Fungi > Basidiomycota > Agaricomycetes > Cantharellales > Ceratobasidiaceae > Ceratobasidium > Ceratobasidium papillatum. The sequence continues at coordinate 48,481 of JAYRCO010000093.1, read as the reverse complement.
CTTTCATTTGTGTCAATCAGCATCGTGTAAACCATTTTCGCCTTTTCAATAGTTAACTCACACAGTAACTTGACTGAGATCGATATTTCGATGGACCTATTCTGGCGGAACAACATCCCATCGAACAAAATAGTGAGCGTCCGAGTCGACTGTTGGGACGAAAAACTAACCGGCCTCTTAGTCAATGGGTCTTGGGTTCTACGGCCGCTCATTCCAGCTTGCGAGTAGCTCATGCACAGCACCTGGATGTTTGTTTACAGGTTGGTGTCCCCATATACCCGTGTGTCTGAATCTCACAAGGGACTCGTAGGTCCCGCTAAGGCCGGCGCGTGTACTGGTGCAGCTGGAATCCTGTCATATTCAGGTTTGATTTTTCATCTGGTGTTAGCGATCAATTGATAATCTGACTCCTCGCGTGTTTTAGAGATCCAAGCGGCTATTGGAGGGAATGCTGTCAACAAGAAGCGTGCCGCTACGGTGCAATGGGACAAGAAAGCTGCTGTGAAATATGCGTACTGGGCTGACCAATGGGTGTGTTCAAAACCCAAACGGATATGTCTTTTGGTCTGAAAAAAGCAATTATCCTATAATCAGATCTCGTACGACGATGCAGATACATTCCAACAGGTATGCTGTGTTCTCGTTTGTTTCTGAATGCCTGATCGCTAATGGGGCACAAGAAACTTGATTATGCGAACGGACTGGGGTTAGTCTTGGCGTTATCTTCTTATCATAATGCCCAGATATTAACTAAAATTCCGTCGACAGCCTGGGTGGTATGCTCATTTGGTATAGCGAATTCCTGCGACGCCACGTTTAATGTACTTACTATTCTATTTCCCTGATACTTAGGGCTATCGACCAAGGTAAGTCAAACACCGCCATACGAAGTGCGCCACTGACAGTAACTTTAGATGACGGTGATTATAGTGCCATGGATGCAATCAGTGGAACCGCCGGAAAGCAAAACATCAGTCAGTTTTCGTGGGTTCTAATACGAGTTCGCAGGAATTGATCTTCGCTTTGGCTTCTTCCAGAAATCGCTCTCAAGACCGATGGGGAGACACTAGTAAAAGATGCCAAGCCTCTCAAGGTTTGTTGTCCTTTGATACCATCTTGGTCCTTAGGTTAATAGATATGTTAAATATAGGACGTTTGCAGCACAACGAAATGCTCCGCCACTCCCAAGTGTCCAACTGGACAGTCCGCTGTTGGCGCTCAGTCCACAGGTAAATGTATAGTAATCTTTTCGTGTCGAGTTTTGCTCAGGATACTCCATGGGCAGCTGATAAGCTGAGCGCGTCGTGCAAAAAAGGGCAAAGTAAGCTAGTCTGCTGTCCAGTGAGTAAAGGTTTTGTACTGTTTGGTGAAACTAGCTAACAAATACTGTTTCCAGTCGAACAACATGCCAGGATCGTGCCGGTAATGTTTTATGTCATCACGTATCATATATGCTTCACTCATGCGCGATGTGCAGTTGGGCAGGTGGTGCTCCGTAAGAATATATCTGAGTGCTTCTACTGGATACATAAAACTAACCAATGTTCTTGAATTAGAAATTGTGAAACTCTGGGGAAATGGTAGGTTGTGATGAGGTCATATAATTTATTAGGGTGCTTACATGTGAGGTTTTGTAGCGCAGACGGCGAAGAAGAGTTGGCCAAAGACAGTTACGGAGACGGAGGGGACAAGGTAATGCAATCAAATCTCGTGCGAATAACAATTGCAAACTCGTGATTATAGTGTACCAAAGGGAAGAAAGCTCTTTGTTGCACGACACCTCGGTCGGCAGGTGATGCGCTCAAACAATGCGAGTTAGATTTTGTATGTCTACGCCCCACCAAGAAGTAATGTCGTTCCTCTAGGCAAATGGTTTGGAACAGCGCCAAGTTGCGGTGGCGATGGGTTATGTGCTGATCCTGGTACGCTGTACCTGCTTCTTTGATCTGTGATCATATCATGACCTCAACAATATTTCCAGGTTATCCCGTGCAAGGTAGGATAGTAGTTCCAACAAACGTGTTAGTCACTAATCCTACTTCCCCAAGTCACCACTGGACATGGAGGAGGTGGAAACGGTACGCATATACACAGCACGTTTCCATATATCAAGCAAGGCTCATTTCTAGTTAGGGGACTACTGCTTTAGTGGACACAAGGTTCTATGCTGTCCATCGGAGACCACGTATAAACGATGTAAGTTCAATTCTTTACCACTATTGCGCAAGCCGACCTTTGTAATAGGCAGCTGGAAAGGAGGCTGGAGCTGTATAAGCCCGAAGTGCGATAGCGGCCAGTCCTCGATTACTACAGACAGTATAGGTGATGGCGGGTAGGTAATTCTTTCGTCTAGCTTGTCCTTCACTAATCTCGAAGCTCTCAGGGTATGCTGGTTCGGCGATCACAGGACCTATTGTTGTGACACACCGACAACCCCTGCGCCACCACCCCCAGTAAGCAAATTTCTCTATCACTCATGGGTATATGCGGAGCTAAGTACGTTCGATTTATAGGCTCAGCTCAATGGCCATTGGGGCTCACCAAAAGTAGGATCTGAGCCTTCCCAATAAGTTCTATACTGAAATACTCCTAGGACGAGGGCTGCAAAGGAAACGGTTTTCGTCAATGGAGTAGCAAGCTTCTCGACGTCAACGGGTAAGCATAAAACTCGAAATATCTGAGTGTGCTACGTATTGACCTGTCTGGATCTCCTTCCTTCTAAATATGCTCGATTTCATTCTGACATGACATTCTCTCATATCGCTCAAAGTGACTGGACCAATGTAAGCACGGTTGGATGCGCTGGAGCTTGTTATAAGCTGAGTTCTGCTCTTTCAAGGCCTGTGTCAACCACCCGGGATGGATCAAAGACGTAAGTCTACTCACTCTAGGCACCATTTCCGACGAGCTGATCCCAACTTATGGTCTTAGAAATATTTCGAGGTAGGTTGTACCCTCATATTTGTCTAATCGATTGATTTACGCGCGGTTGGTAGAAACCTACAAGCTGCGACAAGAGGTGAGACTTACATTACCATTTCCTTCGGCGGCGTCTCATCATTATACAATTTAAACCAGCGTTTTTGGGATTTGGGGTAGGTTCTTTGAAGCATTCGACTCGTACATTCTGACGTGGATATATTAGGAAAGTTCTGGGTACCGGACGATGGGTGCTGCTCAAGGTGGGACACCAATCTATGAATTAAACCTATTAAATAACTTTCATCGCAGCTCGAAGAAGCGAGGGATGAACCACTATGAAGCATATGAGGCATATCACCTCCTACCTCGCGCTGATAGTTGTGCCCCGCCTCGTAAGTAGCCCTTATCATTCCTCGTGACAAGCTTTACCAATGACACCATTATTCCTGGGCCATTTTACAAAGCTTCTGGTGAGTTGATTATATCAATCTATTGGGTTGCTTACTCACCATTATCGACTAGGTTTCGTCCTGACTACACCCATAAACCAGGCCGGTGCTATCGTAGCTATAGATGCTCTAACACTTTTGCAATCTAGACCTGTTTGTTGATTTTTATGTGACCACATAATATAACCTTGCTAACACCCATGGAAACCAGGTCCGACTAGCATTACAGGTAGGAATCCTGGCCATCTGGTATGACACTTGGCTTACAACCATTCACAGCGAATCTGGGCCCTGTCATTCATATGGGGACAGAATCGAGCACGGTGAGGCATACAGCTTTGTCTTTTGTATCCAATACTCATACTCTCATACGTCTGCAGGGAGGTCGGAGGTACGTTTTCTCATGCAAAGTTTTGCTCGTTTGATGACAATTTGGGTCGTAGCATTCATTCTGCAAGTGAGTACGGCGTTACCAGTGCTGCCAGTCACACTGAAATCAATGTGCAGCATCGGACAATTCGAGATAGGGTTGGTATTTCCAAAACTCAATGCCATATCACGCTCATAACCTCGTCTGCAGTTCCAGATTTGGATTGGATACGCTGATCGAGCAGGTCCTGCCATGGACCAAAGGCAACCGTAAGTCGAGCAAATCTGCGATGATTAGCCTGACGCTAATTATTTATTGCAACAGTGAAAACTCTGGAGCATGGCACCCAGCAAATCCCGTTACAGTAGGCCGAGATCAGCCTACGTATGCTACAGATAGCAATCAAGATAGTCCAGACGATTACACCCTAGTTGGTGAGCATTGTGAAAGCCTCAGATCAGAACTATGCTCATACGGGAGAACTCAGCGATGGCCCATACTCATCCCTTCTTGGAAAACGGCAGTAAGTGTTTGTGTCCCTATTTACGCATTTTGAGTTTACCTTGCGAGCGTTTCCTAGGCGCTGGCTCAGTTCAAGAGCCATCTGAAAGCGATCATAGATTCGCCTGGGTATGCATAACCTACACTTGTGTATAAGTAGCAAATAACTGACATTTTGAGTATCACACAGGCGTTTGGAATGTACGTAATTCCATATACATTACCCAGTTAACCTGTTCTAATCCATTGATGTTACTTTTCAGACCCAAGTATTTGACATCTCAGCCTCTTCTATGTCATAAAGCTAACATTTTCATCAAACAGCTTGGTTGTTACCCGGCGAGGCACTTATATTGCTGGCCCGCGCCGACGTATCACGCGGGAAGGTGTCAATGATCTGACTCTGACGGAGATGGTTGGTACGTCGATTGGGATCAGTTGTTTATACCGGACTGGATATTTAAAAACACTGTGATGTAGCTCGAGATAACCAACGACTCGAAACCGTTTATCCAGGTCTGTCTTCCATTATACTATACTATGGAGAACTCGCTAACAGATTCGCATACAGTCATGCCCTATAACCAGATTCCGGACTACAACGGCGTGAACTGGCAAACGACACAAGGAGACTCGGCTTTTGTTCCACAAGCTGTGACGTAAGCTGAATGCCTATCAGTTATTAATCGCAGATTAACCGATGGGAAATCCTGATTTACAGCAACCAGCTTGCCGAACCGGCGCCTGGTGATTATCTAACTATCCCGGGCCATGCAATCAATCTCCCGAACCCGCATCATGATGAGGAAGACTTGGGACCGGAGCCGGGAAGTGGTGCACCACAGTGAATGAGAAGTCCATTAAGCCGGGTCTAAAGAGTGGGTAGAGGTGTATCGGTCTGATTTGGGAGTAAAGATGTTCGAGTTTGGAAGTAATGGATGCCATTAGTCGTTAGCTTGAACCAGAAATCACAAACATGTTATAGGGGAGTGAATCTCAGATGCGTCGTATCCACACTCTTAGAGATATGACGTTAGCAGGAAGTGAATTAAGCAGTGATAGCCACACACATGCCCTAGCCACAAACCCTGAGCAACCACCAATCGCCACTTTCCGATCGTTCCTTGCTTGAGAACCGGCGAGTAACACTTGAGATTTAGACCACCGTCACAGATTTGCCTTTATGTGTACGGTATTTTAGGAATGACAAAGAGTTTATCTACATGGGCCATTATTCGCGTTTTATAACTGTGATCTCATTGCTCGCGAAAGCGGACCAATTCCCCCGCTCGAGCCTAGCACTTGATCGTCTACGAAATTTAGAGCAAATGGCCGTACGTGTCTCGAAAGATGGGCCAGGTGATCCAGTCAAAATACTACATTAAATACTAACATCATACATCTCAATCACAGCGTATTTTTTTAGTGGACATCTACAGCTCCTGCTTGACCTTTTCGACAGTCTCTTCAACAGCCTCCTTGACCTCCTCCTTGACCTCTTCCTTCTTCTCTTCTAGGAAAGCAGCGAGAACGTTCGCCTTGCGCTTGATCTCGTCCAACTTGGTCGGCTACAATATCCAAATCAGCAAACGGAACAAAAACGATGCGGAAGCAGACGCACAGCCAAGCTCTTCTTGTCCAAAATTCCAGTCAGACGCTTGGCTTCCTTGGTCACCCAGTCCTCAGCACCTCCAGCGAGTTTCTCCATCACGCGGATGTAGTACGATGCGTTGTTACCTAAAAGGAGTAATTAATTAGCTTGATCGGGTATTGAAGAATGGCCGAGGCACGTACCAGCAGCCTTGGCCTCAGTATAGAGAAGGTCACGAGCGGCCTTGTCGGCGGTGTAGAATTGTTGAGCGAGAGAGTCGAGAGTTGGGAGACGGCCGGCCTAGAGCGAGCATGTTAGATCAAGAAATGAAAACCAGGCTATGTCAACCTACCAACTCGTTGAGGCCACCACCGATAGCTCGATGAGTTCCACAATGCTCATTCAAGAATTTGACAAAATCGCCCTCGGAGCGGCCAATATCATACGGCATAGCATCTACCAATCCACAAAGTCAGCACTCCACATTCTCTTCGAAAAGTGAAGAAACTCACCCTTGTCGGAGCCCTTGGGGAAGAACTTGATAGTAGGATACGACCGAACCTGATACCTGCCCGCAACCTCGCGATTGACCTCGGCGTCGGCGTCCATCTGGGCAACGATACATTTGCTCTCGGGTTTGAACGTCTTGGCGACTTTTTCGAGGATCGGTTTGAGGGATTTGCAGTGTCCGCACCAGGGAGCCGTGAATGCTACATGCGAGCGTATGAGAAAAGGGAAGATGAGGGAGAGCAGAGGGGGACGTACCGACTATTACGTCATTTTCGGGGTTCTGGTGATGCAGTGAGAAACGAGGCGCAAAGGAGAGGATGTGGGACGTACCATGACCACATCGTCAAAGTCGCGGTATGTGAGCTGGAGAGTCTCGGGAGCGGGAGGAGGCTTGATCTTAGACTTCACGCCAGCGCTCTTCTCGATACTAACCAAACGAGTGAGCAAAGCATCCACATCCGACGACTAGCACTCACAATTGCACCAAAGCATCCAAATCACGGGCACCCTCGTACGGCTCCGACTTGACCGCGTCATCAGCGCCAAACCACTTCAATGCTGAGTAAAATCCAATAAATGAGTAATATGCTCGGGAAAAGATGACCGCAAGAAAACGTACTGGGGAACCCAGTAACGCCGTGCTTGCTGGAGACCTCCTTGGCTTCTCCGTCCGCGTCAGCCTTGACGATGAGAACCTTGTCTTTGACGTGGCTAAACGCGTCTGCGAGCTGTCTACGTGGCGGAATGAGTTAGCGTGCATATGAGACGCGATCGGAGGAAACATACTCGTAGACTGGCGCGAGGTTTTTGCAGTGTCCACTTTGTTCATCATTAGACCACGTTCTCTGTATGCGTTTTCTAGTTCGAACTCACCACCACGGAGCATAACTGGACTAAAAGTTAGCCAATCCATTCTCCGTCGCGTGAAAGAAAGATACTCACAACTCGACAAGTGCAGGCTTTCCCTTTCCAATAATCGAATCAAAGTTTTTCGAGCTAACTTCGACAACGTTGGAAGCAAGAGCGGGAGCCGCAAGCACAGCAGCAAGGATCCAAGATACAGCTCTCATGGTGGTAGAGTATAGGAAGGCGACGTGGAGCTTAGAGACCCTGAAGTAGTCCCTCGGACCCTGTGCTGAATCATCTTTGTCATCAAGCGAGCGAGAGCGGGATGATAAATTTGACCTCCACTTTGGATGACTGATCTCCGTTCGCTTGATATAAAAGCTTGAGACTCGGTAGCTGACTGCATACATACCCCCATTCATACCCCTACACTGAACAATGGCCTCTACACACCCCGCCCCAATCGACGCTGAGCCTGAGCATGGCCATGACGAGCAAGAAGAGTTTATCGACCAAAACGACGTTCTCGCCGAGGTCGAAGAAGGCGACGGAGACCACCCCATGGACGAGGACGAAGCAGAAGCAGAAGAAGAACAAGGCGAAGATGAGATAGTCTGGGAAGACAACTCGATCGCGCAATTCACAGCCCACTCGACAGACTCTAAATCTGTCTTTACCATCGCTACACATCCTACCCAACCTCTAGCTGTATCAGGCGGCGAAGACGATCTGGGATATATCTGGGACCTCGATACGGGTGAACAGGTCGTTAAACTCACGGGTCATACGGATTCGGTTGGAGCTGTTGGGTTTAGTCACGATGGTGAGATGGTGGCGACTGGTGGAATGGACGGGCATGTTCGACTTTGGAGGCACGTCGCTAAAACTGGGAATTGGAAGACTTGGGAGTTTTTAACCGACGTTCAAGGACCGGATGAGGTCGTCGTGAGTCCCTCCTTTGCTCTTCTCTCCTCGTAATACTAATTGGTTTGAAGTGGCTCCGATGGCATCCCTCCGGTAACGTCCTAGCAGCAGGCTCAACAGACTCTACAGTCTGGCTCTGGAACTGTGCGTCCCTTTCTCTTCCTCTCAGACCCCCCTCTAACCCTCTTGCCAGTCCCAAGCGGAACACCACTCCTCGTCCTCTCCGCCCACGAATCACCCCTAACAGCCGGCATTTTCACACCAAATGGCAAACGTCTCCTCACATCCTCAGACACCGGAACCCTCATCTACACAGACCCCCGAACGCCCACGCCTATATTCAAACTCACAGCCGCAGACGCCCGATTCGGTATGGACGCCGGGATCACTTCTCTCGGCGTGAACGCGGCGAGTACGGTTGCCGTTGTCGGAGGCGTGGATGGACAGGTTCGGGTGATCAATTTGACCAAGGGGGATGTTGTGGGAGCGTTGGAGTCACATCCTGAAGGCGAGAGTGTGGAGTGTATTGCGTTTGTTTCGCCTGCGACGGGGACGACGGATCTAGAGCTTGTGGTTACGGGCGCTACGGATGGGAAAATCTACATCTCGGATCTCAATACTCGTCGTCTCCGAACGACGCTACTCGGACATGAAGATGCTATTACTTCTTTGACTGTTCATTCGGACGGCCGGTTGATCACTTCGTCCAGCTCGGACAAGACGCTTAGGACGTGGGATGTTCGAACGGGCGAGTGTATCAGGGTGCACAAGGGACATGTCGGACCGGTTATGGGAGCTGCGATTGGGAAGAGGTCGAATGGGGAAGAGGTCGTCGTTAGTGCTGGAGATGAGGGTGTTTGTTTGGTGTTTCCTACTAGGTAGATGATGTGATGCTCGAGATGGTTTCTATAGATTTACAATAATTTCACTAAATGAGCATGTGAATTATAATTTATCCGGGCAGGATTTTGTTCTTGATATAATGTAAGGTTCAGCCTGGTATTGATGCTGATGAATAGGTCATAGAATGAACACCACATCACCACAGGGAAACGCTTGCATGTGGTATGCAGGGAAATACGGCATTGCTCGTACTAGTTCTCAGAATTTACCCCTTGATCCGTTTCTGCTTGTACTCAGAGTATAATTTATCGATGTGATTGTGCTTTTAGTATTGTTCTAGGTGTGTATCGCGCACCAATAACCTAAGAAACACGAGAGACTAAGACAGGGAGAAAGAGAGAAAGAGAACAGAACTTATTAGTAGACTCGCGGCGTAGAGCGATTGTAGTGCTGACCTGATTAGAATTCCCTAAGCCGAGCTAGATGCCCACTTATAGTAGATAAATGGTTGGTATCTAGGAGATCTGAATCAAAAAGAGAACCGGTGGGTGTGTTACTTATATGTCCCCAAGTGCATGCATCAGGAAATGGTTATCATCCTGGGACGCAAGCACATATCAGCAGAATATGAGCGCATACAAGGTGCCACAGGACGATGGACAGATCCTAATGTGCGCTTAGTCGTAGCTTGAAACTTGCACCAGTACTCATCCTCCATCATGATACATCATGATACATCCACAGCAGATGTTCAAGTGGAACGACATTCAAACGCTCGAACCTGTTTTAAACAGAACAATTCGTTTCAATCCAAACTCGATCTGCAATAGACATGATCGGAGTACAAGATGTGCATTTGTGACTAGGCAATCGGGTGCGACGAAGCAGAACATCCTAGCTGACCTAACGCTGGCTCTCCTTTTCCTTTTCAGGCAAGATTGTTTGGCATTCGACTCTCTCGCTCGGTCGTCTTATTGATTCCGGTCTCAGAGTTGTGGAAATAACTTTGTAAGATCGACACTTACCATGGCAGAAACCGACCGTTCGAGACTAGTCAATATCTGTCGCAAGCTCCGATCGTCTTCTCCACTAATATGATCCTGGTCCGCATATCCATCTGGCTTTATTTTCTCCAACACTTCTTTTATTCCAGTCGAACCCCGGCTCTGGAGTGCGAGCTGCTGTTCGAGTGATTTTATCTCGGAATCCCTATTGGCTATCTCAGCTCTATAATCCCTCATCTGTTGGTCTCTGGATTCAATTTCTTTGGCCAACCTCCATTCTTCATCTCCGGTCGCGTCACTTTGTGGATATTGGGAACAGTCCTGGGTGATACGCATAGAGGCGTGTGCTAACCTTAAACGTTCAAATCTCCACCTTTTGCAAGCAAGCCAGCCATCTTCTGGTCGCGTATCCATCTGTCAAATATCGTATCAGGTTTTTAGCTTCAATATTTTGACATTCCATTGCTGAGCAAACGCACCCCATTTCCGTTGTGCGAAGCGCCGTAGTCTTTGAGATCGATGAGCCAGCCACCGTTGGCCTGCTTGATCCTGATGATAGCGGCATTTGATAATGAACGTATATTAGACATGCTGAGAACAAAACTTACATATACATGTTGTGGTCCTTGCTCCCCTGACTCAATTCCCATGTGGTCGGATACCTTCCACAGAATACAGTAGCGGGTTTCTTTCCCTCCACCCTCTCCCATACTGCAAGATAGGTACCATTCAAGCAGCTTTTGATTGTATACCCCTCTCCAGAGCGCTGGACATACCACTTGGTGAAGCCGCTTAGCTGTCTTTTCTGCTAGATATGCTGTTTAAGCGCACCTGTTGACTAAGATCGTCTCGTTTTTCCCAACACACCGCATCCCAGTCATTCTGAACAATTATGCTTGTGCCACTTGCCACGCTGGTAATTCGATATGTGCCCGGTATGATGGGTGGCATATTTCTAGTACTTTTTCTTGTGTATGTTCAACTGAAGTTTATGGGTAGATATGTACCTGCGCAAGCGTGCGCTCGTCACGTTGCCACCAGTCCACAGCACCAGAGGCCCACGTGATTCGTATACCACATTTAGGCACAGCTTACACCTAGAAATGTTAGACATTGAATCTCATTCCTCACGTATTTAGTCTGCTCGATATCATTGGATCGTACGATTGAGCTAGTCAAGCAAGAATATTTGTATTGAGGTGAAAGTGGAGTAAGAGCCGTATGCACTTACTGGCCCTGCGATAGACAATTTGGTGAGTCCACGCCAGACAACTGCAGCGGGTGCTACGAGCAGTTTGCATATATACATCTCGTATGAACTGACTAATGCCAATAGAGACCTTCCCAAGAATCAGGAGAGTAGTATGCTACCTGTCAAGTTTCGTCGGTTAGCCAGAGACGAGGTTCGATCGCACCCATGCTCCGAAACTTATAATAGAAAGTCCCCTCCGAAGTGTTAGACTCCCGTCAAATATTTCTGTTACGTAGGCGTGACTCATATGTCAATTCAAAGCTACGCTCGTGTGCCACCGATATCGATAACTGTTTCAATTCATGCATAACTTGACTGACTACTTCTTTACACTTATCACCTCTGGGCTAACTTGTCGGACCAGTCCCAGGTGGTGGACCAGCGCCCTCGTCTCCTTGACGAGGGTTCGGAATCTGGGCTCCTGAGCCGGGAATATTTGGTGCACTCCGTTTGTGGTGCCGTATCAATCGACACTTAAGAAACTCACGTGCACTATGAAGTAAACGGCTTACTGGGCATGGACCGCAGTGAACTCGGTCAGCGTACCTGCCACCAGTTGCCAGTTCCCAGTTGATCTAGCCGTAGAAAGGAATTTGAGAGTGTAGCCTAATTTCAAATGCGGTTATGCTCAAACTGTAGGTCGAAAAAGAGGACTCAAAAAAGAACTAGATTGGAACCCAGCTTCCCTCGATTCTGGGGGCTCCGGTAGCTGTTGGAGTTGCATTCGTCATACGTGATCAATCCTGGACTAGTACCTCATCTCATAAGCTAGCTGCTTCGGCACCAATCGCCATAATTTTCTATCCGTGTAGGCGAGGTGTTTGGCATACATATTCCATGTCTGTGATATGGAGCAACCAATCATCCCCGACAAATATCCAGACACCAAACATATAACTCTGACCATCGCCCATGCCTCACCATCGTAGATCCGCTCAAATGAGATTATCACCCATCCAAGACTGGACCTGAACGATCAATTACTGGGTTCACGAGAGGGGTGGAAATAGTTACAACTGATTTTATTGTATGCATATAAACCAAAGTCCAAACGAGCAAGAAAGTGGGTTTTTTCTCCAAGGTCTTCCAGTCGTACAATTTTACTACAACGGCCTAGACATACAGCCACCGTCCCTGTTCCTCCGCCCATGCACCCAGCGCTGGAGCATCAGTCTTGCTGAACGAATCGACCAATCCACCCGTGTGCTCTGCTACGTTGTCTCCATGAGGATGGAAAACGCCCAACCCGCTCCCTCCAATAGCCGTACTATAAGGCTCGAGCCCACTCGCACGCAGATCGGCCAAGAGAGAACACATCTTGTCCTCGGTGAAATCTAACCAGCCAATCAGCATAGGTTTAGAACAAACCACAGATACCGAAGAAACATACCGTCTGGGATCAACGTGACCGCACATCCACCGCCACCCGCGCCCGTAAGCTTGGTGTGTAGCCCGTACTTGTCCCCTCCCGTGATGCCCTTGATCTCCTCCAACACAGGGTGAGACACGCCTAAAGTGACCAGATGTACGTGGTTCTCGTCCATCAAAGCCTAAATCCCCGCTGTAGGTTAGCTCGTTCTTCTCATAAAAGTAGGAGTAACGCACCTCAAGACCTGATAACATAGTCCCTCGCTCCAACTCGGGATCAGCCAAAGCCCGCTGGGCTTCATCGCTAATTGCCTGGATACGCTTCAAGATATCCCCCACGAGTTCAGGCTGCTCTTCTTTCATCTTTCCGACGCCCGCAACGAGCTGCTTGGTGTCCCGAGGTACTTTCGAGTCCGTAAGAAGGAACCGAACGCTCTTGAACCTATTACATCATCAAGAATAAGTCAACGAATGATAAGAACAAGGGAAATAGACGTACGCAGGAATAAGCTCTACACCCTTCCTCTCTCCAAACCTAGCACGCGTGAACCCGAGTCCGCCCCCGAAAACGGCAACGGTGTTATCCACACCACTGGGGTTTCCATGCAAGACCGTCTCAGCAACAAATGCCCATGCGTTTGCTTCGGTTGCGAATGTTTGTGGGAGTGCTCGTCGGCCGGAATGCGAGATGTGTAGATGGGGAGGTGCGGGGTCGGAGCTAGGGAAAGTGGTCGGAGCTGGTTGAGCTGGGAGAGAAAGGCGCGAGTAGAGGAGGAGAAGAGATGTGGCTACTGCTGAGCTGTAAGATGCCGATGAACCGAGGCCAGCTCCGATAGGAAGAGCAGAGCGGGTTGTGATATTGAAGCTTGGTCTATGATATCTTCAATTAATCCATTATTTCTAGATCATAGGCTTGGACTCACCGAGCATCACTTCCGGCCATCGCCATATACAGATATAAAAACGCCAATGCCGCGCCCCTAACCCGCCCTTCCAACTTGTGTGAATCCAAAACGGTCTCGAGGGCAGTGATAAGCTTGGCGTCAAGTATAACTGGCCCCGATGCGCCAGCAAGCGCTCCAATGGGCGAGGCGGCCTCCCATGGAAGTGTGTCGATATCCCAGGTGATGGTTGAAGCGTTTAGGTCGGGGAGGGTGAGGGAGATAGAATGTGTGTTGAGGGGGGTCGTCAGGGCATAGCATCGGAGGTCAACTGCTGCTGCGATTGCGGTCTATGGAAGCATGTGAAAAGGGGAAGCGTGGTCATGAGAGGTGTAGTTCCGGCCGTTGGAAATAGGGTAGGGTAGGAAGGACAGGAAAGAAGAACGAAAAATGAGTAAATGGCGATCAAGAATAGCAGATATGAACGCACCACTCCGTGAACAACAGCATGTTCTCCGAACAAAATAACCTTGCCCGGCGCACTAACCAACCACGGTCGCTCCGCCTGACTCGGCACCTTTTCTCCCGTCGTCAATCCCATTCCTTCGACAGCTTGACCAAGTTTCTCAACCGCACGACCAATCATGCCCTTGTCCCCCCTCCTGACACGAACATAACCCCCAACACTGTCCATCACGATTGCCCCAGCCTCGAACAACGCCTCGTCCAAATCGTCGATCAAATCCGTCGGGTCTTCGATCCCCACACAAAGCCGGATCAAATCTTCGGGGAGACCTCGGGCAGCCCGAGTCGCCGAGTCGATAGATGCATGGCTCATGAGACAGGGCATGCTGATGAGGGAGTTCACGGCTCCAAAGCTGACGCTGATTCCCCAAAGTCGAGCTGCCCCGACGATTCGTTCGCTGAGGGCTTTGTCGCCTGTGACGAATGAGAGTACTGCGCCCGGTCCGGCAGCGAGTTTTTCGTGGATTGCTCGGCCGGGATGGTCGGCAAGGCCAGGATAGAAGACTTGGAACCCGAGTTGGTTGAGGTGGGATGCGACTAGCCGGGCCGTAGCTTGTTGTCGGTCCATACGAATGGCAAGAGTCTTGATGCCTCGTAAAAGGAGGAAAGCGTCGACGGGAGCAAGGGCATTTCCAACCGAGTTGATGGTGAATGCGATTTGCTTCGCAACGTCGTCCCTGTTACAAACGATAACACCAGCCATGAGATCGTGGTGACCGGAGAGGTACTTTGTGCCCGAGTCATAGACGACATGTGCACCGTGCTCGAGTGGTCGTTGAAGGTATGGACTCATCATGGTGTTATCGACCACAACGAGGGCGTTGGGGGCAGTGGCGGCCACGTTCGAAGCAATCAAAGCAAGATCTGCGATTTTGAGAAGAGGGTTCGTGGGGCTCTCGAGTAAAACTAAGGTCGTCTTTTCGGAAAGCACAGGTTGAAGCGAGTCTGGGTTGGTCGTATCGACATGGTGAACAGTAACCCCAGTATGAGTTCGGAGGTAGTTGAGAAGTCGGTTTGTTCCGCCGTAGAGGTCGTCTCCGGCAATAACCTCGTCTCCGGGCTTCAATAGCCGAGTAATGATATCGAGCGCTGCCATCCCGCTCGATACGGCAAACGCGTGATTCGCACTCGAGATTTTGGCCAGATGATGCTCGAGGTGACTCCTTGTCGGGTTCCCGCTTCGTGAATAATCGTACGCGCCACCCATACCCTTGAACGTCGCGGTCTGATATATCGGAACCGAGCTTGCGCCATATTGATCTTTTTGGCCAGGGTTTTCGACAGTAGCACATTGGGTAGAGAAATGATAGGCCCTTCGTCGCGTCGTAGGCGAGTCGGGGACTGGAGTGTCAAGAACGTAGGGCGGCGAGGCAGACATCGTGGTCAATAGTCAAGTCCGACACGCCGAAACAGGTCATTGTTACGAAGCGATGGCGTGCGAGCACTGCCACCGGTCACGAGCATGTGGCGGTGCTTGGCTTTTGTTATTGTCCTCTGACCATCAAATTTCCTTTGGTCTTGGTTGCATCACTCGAGTTCTTGCTTGGTTTTCCCGCTTATGCATAGACGTCTGCTGACATCAAAGACTTATTCTTACTCCCGGAGCTCTTGCTTGGTTTGACCGACGTTCTGACACCACCGAATCATACGGCTTATCTGCGTCGGACCCACTTGCTTTAGTGTTTCCTGTCACTGCGTGTCTCAAGTACTAGCGCATAATCAAAGAATCTGTCGAAGCTCGCGAGTTGACGCTAGTTACCCATAGGCCACGCTCCCCACGTTCCTCGAGGCTTGATGTCTGTATATCTATGCTGAAACACTGAAAGTTTTACTTGGTACCTGCGCTCTGAATTGACAGGTGTGACACTAGCCATGAGTAGTTTCTACTCTGAGACTCATCCTAGCATCTGCGGTCTGCCCTCTAGCTTTACGTACTTTCATTGTTCTCCGTATCAGCATCCATATCACTTGAAACGCTCGTCTTACCCTCGAAGATTTAGCTTATGGGGATCTACTTGTTTACTCGAAGCGCCAAGAGTCCGAAAAAATATTTCTCGTGTACCTACACTCTACGCCCTACTTAAGCTTCTAGTGCTCCCAAAGTCTCTCACAAGATCTTATTCGCTCCGCTCATCAAACGAATGCAACCAAACTCACGAACTCACATTTTGCATTTCATCCGTAGCCTCAGCCAGTCTTGCGATTCACACAACCGAGTTGATGCCGAACTGTTCTATCTATACCTCGGCTATCGTTCATAACTACTTATCTATAAGCTGCGCACCACGAGGCAAGGGTCATCCATGACGTCCGCCATCGTGGCATACCACGTGACAACACAAACGTCAACTTTTGTCCACGACCATGGTCCACTCCATCCCTTTTCCACTTTCCGTCTCTCTAACGTCTACAGCTCTCAGCTTCATCCCTTCTATCAAACGAAAAACCCAAGTCTTGCGTGTGCAGACTACGACTCGTCCGAAACGATATAATCTTGCTTTTCGAATTGGGTGTGAGACGAGAGTGGATGAGTATGTTGTGAATGGAGAGAACTACGCGAGGGCCATCACTGCGAGGTTGCCTGAGGATGTCTTTGATGGACATGTTTTGTGTGTTTATGGTGCGCTTCTTTTCTTAATTTTATTTTTGGATGAGATCAGCGTCTGACCAATCAATTTTAGATTCGAAACGAAACTTCATCACGCTTGCCGAAAACGAAGCTGGGAGATGGATATATCTCTATACGGATGAGCTATCGTTCTACTCCAAGGACGCCTATGTGGTGCTTCTCAACCGAGCTTTGGTACGTTATCCTTTTCCGTTTCCACCCTTGTGCGAGATGGATACTAACTATAATCAAGTACGGCAACCGCCTAGATCGGGACCCCACATTCTTCCGCTATTCTCGCCGGTGATTATATCCCATTCGATCTTGGGCCGACTGGTTCCGCTCGAGAACATTCTTCGATACTACCTTGTTACGAACGACCATTCACTCTCAAATTACTTCACATTTATCTCCAGCACCTGCATACCTATTTTAGACAATAACATCTTTATTTCTTGACGCCACAAAGCCAAGGCTTGAGTAACATATTGTATTTCATTGGGATATATCGTACACATGGTTCTCACTTGGACGCTGCACTTCGATCTCTTCAAGGACCACCAGGCAAAGCCAAGATTTTTGCGGCAGCCATTTCTGCCATGGCCATTAAGGATCCCTGAGGATTAGCCGTAAACATTCCGGGATAGATACCCGCGTCAACGATAAACAGATTGTCTGAGACACGCTTTAGAGTTTAGCCAGTTGAGGAAGTCGCTGGCGAACTCACTTGTATTCCAAACTTTGGTGTTTGTGTCAACAACAGAACTCGACGAATTCGTCCCAATCCTAGTCGAACCGGTCCAGTGATTTGAACCAGCGACCATATTCGTGACATGCGTCGCGATCGAAGTGACATTGTCGGGCGAGATGAGTTGCAGACCAGGGACCTGTTTGTATGTTGACAAGATATCTGTTAGCGCATTAACGAGCACTGTCTTTTCGACTGGGTCGGTGAGCCAAGGTTTCGTGAGGATGGTTCCTTGCAGGGATGAATCGATGCCTAGGCACAACGTTTAGGCAAGTTTGACAATTAAGCTATATGCTCACCGATTCTTCCAACGGAGGTCAGTCCAGTACCGATGTATGCGGTAATGGTGAATTGCGCAGTGGTGTTATAGGGATAGGTGGGGGTGAAACAACAAGAGCCAGGCCGGGCAGTCCCTTGCACCCAGCGCGTCCTTCCATCAGAGCCGCTATATACTCTCCAAAAGTTGGCACGAGGAGAGGCGTAAGCGAAAACGCCAGATTGGTTTGCCACATATTGATTCGCATCAGCCGGACGAGGGTTACCCCAGACAGGTGCCCAGTTGTCGTAGTCATCGACACTCGGGTGTGTGAATACTAAATTTACCGCCGGGCTGTCTTTCACGTTCATACCGACGGGGAGATTGATATATTGGGAAGCGGGAGGCATATACGGGGATGTAGTGGTGTTGGCGGCAGCGATCGAAAGCATATCCATCGGGCCAACACCTGTGAGTCTCATTAGTTGTGTTATTCGATTCAGGAGATATATCGTTAGGTACCTGACTGATAAAGTATTTTAGCGGTACCAAAAACTCCGGCGGCCAAAATGACTCGACCATTTGAAGTCAGAGGAATGATGCTGTTGGCGCTGACTTTACACATATTTTAGTAAATATATGCGCTGCGAAAAAGATCCAACGCTACCTGTAGTGTTGTTGATTCGAACCCCCGTGATCTGTGCTCCGTTTCGGACAACCGAAAGTACTTTCGTATAGGTCAAAAGTTTGAAGTTGGACCTAGTCTTTGAGATCTTGAGATAGGTGTCCATAGGTCCCGTCCGCTTCCCTCCTTGTACCTGAGATACATGTTAGCGAGAGTCATGAATATAAATCATGCGCGCACATAGTAGCCTGGGTGACCGTAGGCGTGGTCCTTGGAGTTGGGTGCATCGTTGATGACGTATTGGTTATATCCCTGCTTGTCAAGTAACGATTTGACGACATCAAATACTTGAGTAAGGTACCGTTTCCCGTCGGTCGAAGGTGTTTCTGTCGCAGGTAAACGAGCCTTAAGTTTGTTGGTGTACGTCGAGATAGACTGCCAGCCAGTTGGCCAGCCGTACGTTGTGGAGTACTCGACGTCAGTGGGGTACCAGTATAGTCTATGAGATTCCATGAATTCTGTATTATTTGGCAGAGGTCGGTTGCGAACTCACAGTCCGTTGATAGCAGTCCCCCCGCCTACTAGGCAGCCTGCAAATGTTGTGATATCTGGAGTCTGTAAGTAAGCAGAAGCGACCGTTTGAAATTATTTTTAGCGTACCATCACACCACCAGTAAGGGTTTGGATTGGTGGCAGCGAAGAAGTCCTCGAAAACACCAGGGATATCAAAGCGTGTCAGCTGGATTCTATATGATAAGTATAACCCAGAGCAAAATGTCAATTGGTTTCGAACGTACATTTGTTTTCTTAGGCCAAGGTGGAGTATCGGTCCCGCCGGTTTCGGCCGTGCTAGGGCCTCCACTAGCAAGAATATTAGAAAGTTCTGGCTTATAGAAGAAGAGTTGGGCTCACCGTTCGATTAGCAGCACTTTTTTGCCTGCTTCCGATAGCCTGTCGGCTACAACTATACCAGTTGGCCCGGCGCCGACGATTATGTAGTCGTAAGCGGTGGCCTGTTGAGAGAAGACTACAGATAATTGAGTATGTATACCTGGAAACTGTATTAGTCATGATTGAACTGACCTGTCCCCGCAAGGGGTAAAACAGAAAAAAGAAGGCGACCAAGCATTGGTGAGTTCTGAGATTCGAAAAAGGGGCGTGGGGAGTTGCTGTGTAGGAAGATGAGTATGAACGGGGTTTTATACCCCTAGAATACTCTCGGCCGCAGATGAGAGGCATAATGGCGCCCACACAAACAACTTTCCAATATATCACCGAACCTATCACAGCTAGCATATGACCCGGATACTTTGCTCCGCACAGATATCTATTGCATGGATCCCGAAAGAGACATTCTCAGCATGAACACATTATGATTGTAGTAGTGACCTGTCCTGCCGGGAGTACGTCGGTGCCTCGAAAGACATCATTGCAGGCTTGTGACCAATTCGGTAGCAATGAGCGCTCTCATCGGGATTACTTAAGTCTTCCTACAACGCGCTGTGGCGTCATGTAGTGGCGAAAGATGTATAGTTTTGACTGAAGACCGACTTCGTACGGGTTCGAGAACCCGGCAGAGCTTCGGAAGGTCGGCGAGTTGTCGAGATAGAAGGAGTTTCAATCACATACAACCTAGATGCCAAGAAACCAAATGATGGTGACAAGCTGCGGGCTGCAGTTAAGCGTGGACGAAATGAGGGCGGTACACAACCCCATTCAGGTAACCGAGATATGCGAGCATACGCTCTTGTTGATCGACGACTTCGAGTAAATCGAATCTGAGACATCACAAGAAGTATGGTGTACGCGAGCATACATATATAACGAAGCAGTAAAGTGACTGGTCTGGCTCAGGATACTTGGGTGGACTGAATGCGGTATGCTGACCTGGGATTAGAAGATTTCTCAGCGCTACAGTATCGGGCCGGTTCGGTCCGACTCGACCTAACTCCGATCGACCCGGGGATGCAGTACATGACAATGATTTGGCGGGATAGAGCGGGATGCTCCGTTGGGTCCTGGCTCTCACCGATGTTTTTCTGTATGGTGTTTCTTGTGCTTGTGGTATTCCCGCCATGAGACTCACATTCACATCGTTTGTTTGAAGTGGTTTTTGCAGTGGGATCTCGAAGTTCGCTGGGTTCAAGCTCGATGCAATTATTCGTGCGATTGGCTACGATTATCCTGCTGTTCCCTCCCAGGTCGATTCCTTTGATGCTCGGCACCGGCCGGGACAGCCACAGTGATAATGCACGTGATTCAGGGCTGGACTCCTAGCCATTATTGTGTATCACAGCAACTAAGGCGATCCACGACCGACGCAGGCGTCCCATTCTTTGCTTCTCAACCGCATAGCCCTTCAGCGCTGGACGACAACTACCACCACCATCCTACACACTGCTGACATGACTGCGCAACTACCATCACAACAACATCCCCCTCGTACACCTTCGCCAACACCGTCGGAGAAAGACGAACTTGAGCGAGGGGTAGTTAACTGGAAGAAGGTTTTGCGATGGCAGACCTGGATCAAGGCCAAGTATATCCGTGAGTTTAGATCATCTACGTTGTTTCACGAGCGCACTGGCTCATAGCGACTGTAGCGTGGTATATCGGTCTGGTCATCATCCTCGCCCTAACTGTCCTGATGACAATTTATCATAAACAAATTGTTGAATGGCTTAGACCCGCAGCGAGTTGGATGCACTCTTTCTCGGTTGGATGGCTTATACCTATTGTCGTTCTCTTCATTATCTCGTTCCCTCCGGTACGTATTCTCGTCACTCAGGCTTACTCGATGCTAATCGTTCCGTAGCTCTTTGGTCATGAAATTGTTGCCGTACTTTGCGGTGTAGTCTGGGGGCTTTGGATTGGTTTCGCAATTGTGTGCGGTGCGTGTTTATTTCCTGCCATGTCAACTTCGCGTGGACAGACCTGACGGCGACCGACGATTGATCAGCCGGAACGCTCATCGGTGAAATCGGTAACTTCTACGCCTTCCGGTACTGCCTCCGTGGTCGCGCAATCAAGATGGAGAAGAAGAATCCGTCGTACGCGTGTCTCGCTCGGGTCGTTCGCGATGGAGGATTCCTAGTGGCATTCGTGGTTCGGCTCAGCGCTATTCCTGGGCACTGTGAGTCCTTGCTTCTATCTTCGGCTCGACTTGTTCTAAATCAGAATTAGTCACCACTGCCGTATTCTCCACATGCGGGATGGGCTTCTGGGTCTTCACGCTTGCCGCCTTCTGTTCTCTCCCGAAGCAGTTTATCACTGTCTACCTCGGCGTCATTCTCGAACAGTCCGCCGACGGCACTCGAACAACTCGAGACACAATCATTTCCGACTCGGTTCTCGCTGTTACATTCCTCATTACTGTTATCGCCGCGTGGTGGATCTGGAGAGAGATGAGCCGTGTCAGGGTGGATGTTCTACGAGAGCGCCGGGCGGAGCGCAAGGCCAAGCTTGCAGAGGCAGGACAGGGCATGGAGATGGACAAGTTTGGAGCGAGGGGACAATCGGAGGATACATCAACAGATCATTCGCATACCCACCTGCAGGCGATGATGTCCACCGACCGACTGAAAGCGGCGTCTACCGATCATTTAAACAGCGCCTTCAATCCTCGAGACTCGGACGATATGATTGCGATGAACAGTGCAAGAAGTGGCGGTCCGTCTCAGCGTTGGGATAATCATGGAAAGGCGGTTAACGAGGCTGGGGTGTATGGAGGGCCGTATAGCAACCAGCCTCGTTCTGAGCCTGCTGTGCCGATTCGAGCGTATGACGGAACTCGCGACGCTTATGGAGGGATGGAAGGATACGCACCATACGACCCTTATGCCGCGCATGACAATTCTCCACCCCAGGAGCCGGCACGTTATCCACCCCAGTCACAACCCCAATCTAAGCCCCAACCTCAATCTTTCCGTTCTCCTCCACCGCAATCGTCTCTCCCCTCGCCACCCCAAGAGACGTCCTATCCTCCGCCTCAACAGCCATTCCCTGGCGCACAAAGATATGAGCTGTTCGACCGACCTGTGCCGCGTCACCATGAGCAAGAATCCACGGTCGGATCCTATCGCACAGCTTACAACGGGCAGTAGTCGTCATCTTATATATCTACTTTTCGGAAGCTGTTTCTGTATTGTGAAGCGGAATGGTCGAATCGGACAGATGGTAGACGTTTGTTTTTCTTGGATTATATACCCCTCTCCTATCCCCTATGTCTCTCGCTTGACTCTCCTTACTGTGTACGATTTTGGTGTGTAAATTGGAATTATTTTATGTATCATTGACAAGTTCAAAAGACAGGGGTATATTATGACATAAGCAGCCTGGACAACAAAGTTTAACAGTGACGTGTAACCGCGCAACCATCGGATGGACTATGGCAACCAAGGAGCCTCGTATTGTGAACCTCGCGGATGCCGTTTTCGTTGTGAATTGGCTGACCACTTGTTCGCTACCCATCTCCCGATCCAATTGTAAGCTGCCTAATTACAGCCGACGAGACTCTCCCCAGCCCTTTGGAGTATTCTGCGTGACATCACGCTAGCTGATTTCTCGATGGCCCGCACCAACCTTGAGCTGAATAATCTTAGTCATTCCGAAACCGACTGGACTTTGGCTTCGTTTTTGTGATCTTTATGAGCGGATTTGGCTTTACTTGGTACTGAAATGCAGATGGACTTCAAAATCTCTGGAGATCATGAGGCTATCTCGAGTGTCTAAATTCCTTCTGCTATCCTCTGTATGGTGTCTGGCGTTTCTAGTCTTTGGCCGTGTCTACGCGATTCTGGGTTGACAATAAAGTTCTCCAGCGGAAATGTGATGCTGTCGCAATCGGCTTATCGTTCGCTCGTTTGCTCAAATCCTGTATTTCTCGACATGGGACGCAGTTTTGATTCTGCGGGATCGTATAGAGAAGCTGAGTTCGCTCGATGGGTTCCCTACGTGCACATTGGGTCGTAATCTAAAACCTTGAAACTATTTCCATTATGCATGTTTATGTCTATTTACATGACCTGATACGTTAAGCAAGATAGTTCCGCTAGATAATAACCGATCACTCAGACCTTCCCAACAGCAGCGGCCAGATAGAGAGGTGCCTCAAAAACAATCATCTTATTTACCTTGCGGTTATAGTCAAACGAGCAGGGACAGAACGGACCACTCTACGTGCGGGTTGGGCCCGCGACGCCCTGTTATCACGCTACTAATAGAACGCGCAACAAAACTGATCGGGTGATAATGACAGTAGGGCATCGTACCAGATTCGATGCTTGACAGAAACTCGCCGATCGGGATGGGGGAAGGGGGTAAACAGACCCCGTCGCAAATGCTCTGCCCAACGATCACATCGAACGGGGTCGTTCATATCGGTTCAAACTGCAAAATACAGGACGTTAGGCGCAATGCGCTCCTTTCGTATCGCTTAAAGACAGTAGGGCGCGGGGTCCAGAGATGCTGGCATAGCTAGATGGGCCGCAAGAGAAGACTCGTAAGCGACCACGCGGAGACACTGGAGCAAAAAGCTATGTGATAGATTACGTACCGTACTCAGGCACGTTGTCGAAGAGAAAGCGAAGAACAGGCGAGGACGGCGAAAGAACAAGCTTGGGTGGTTCAGTTTGCAAATTGGACAACGGGGCCGAAAGTCATTAGGGCGCGCAAGTGCGTCATAACACACCTTTGATCGCATGCGAACAACATCCACAGGTGCTCCTTTATTAGGGTGTAGCAAGCGCGAATTTCAGCGCTGGAGTCGAATGTAACTAAGATAATGTCGTGGGTAAGCTTATTACACAAGCCAAGTCGAAGGAGCAGACTTACCCACCGGTTCTAGAGCTTTCCGTCAGTAAGAAGTTTGGCTAGCATCGAAAGACGCTATTCAGTCGAAACAATATGTAAATATTCAAGACGGGTATAAGTTGGTAAGCAGGCAACAAATCAATTTTTGGGGGCTTACAGAGGGTTTATATCTCCATGACTTGATCTGTAAGTACTTTCGACGAGACTGGAAAACATTAAGCGGAGACATAAGTAGACTATATTCAAAGAAAACTTACAAGCAGCATTGGCTCGGCGCACTTGCGAAAGGGTCGATCATCCACTGGCTGTCGTGCGTCCAGCAAGCAAAAAGTTTCAAATATTACGATCATCAACCATTACTACTCGAGACCGGTTCGAATTCGGATGCGCTTGCTTCGTGCGAGGTATTTGTTCACACCTAAAAGAGATGTCTGAAAAACGAGGTAACGGCTAGTAAGAAGGAGATCAAGCGAGTTCGGCGTGTTGCCCGATTTTGCCGTTTGTTCTCCGAAACGCCGTTTCCTTGCTCTAATATGCCATCGTGCGAGACTATAGTTTAAGTAACTCAAGTTTCGCAACCGAGGTCAACGAGTCGATCTAGGATAGGAGACCGACGGGTCGTATGACGATAACCATATAGGAGGTGGCGAGGATAAAGGTGACCAGGCGGGAGCTCTTGCCGTCAGAGATTAATGTCGAGGAGACACGTAGAGCGAGCACAGCGTTTGTCGATCACTTCAGGATCAAGCAAGCATGAGGCTCCAAAAACCGGCGCGACCGGGATCAATCAGCCGAACGTGAGATCGCGGTTCGGATGACTGGTGATGATGTGGAGCGAATCAGACGTAAGAAAGGTTACACGAAAGGTAAAGTTCCCTGTTCAATAGCAAGCACTCGTGTAATTGTTCTTACGTGACGAATCCTAGGCTGAGTGGCCGGAAAGGGGGAGGAACACGCGTTGCGCAGCAGGGAAGAGAGGAGATGCGGTGCACAGTGGTGGCCACGATGCAAGTCAGAAGACAGCACGTTCGGTTTGTCGGCAATGGTGCGTGGTGCGGCAGAAGATACGTCCCTGGGCTTAGCGCCGGTGGTCGGACCGTTTGACCTGAGACCCCAGACAGGCCGATCGGGAGCCTGATCGTCGCAGCCACCACGTCATCCGCAACTACGATATTGGCGGCCTTAAAAATTCCCTAGGCCGGAATGTCTGGTTCGAACAACCACGCCGCCCCGCCTCGACTAACTTGCGCCTGGAGTTTGCGCCACCTCTGCGGATTCTCGACTGGGCATCCACGTTCCGTGCTTCTTCGAATTCTGTCCCACAGCCGATAAAGCCCCTTCGCTCCACCTTGCGCTCCAATCCCCCTATCCTCTCCCACCACCATGTCCTCTCTACCTGCACCCGCACTTCCCTCGCCCGGTTCTGAGAGCG
This sequence comes from Ceratobasidium papillatum, assembly GCA_037042815.1. Lineage (NCBI taxonomy): Eukaryota > Fungi > Basidiomycota > Agaricomycetes > Cantharellales > Ceratobasidiaceae > Ceratobasidium > Ceratobasidium papillatum. The sequence goes on along the minus strand of JAYRCO010000093.1, from coordinate 23,015 downwards.
GCTCTCTGGTCTTTGAAGACGGCATCAGCTCGGATGGCGTGCCATCGCCCGACGAGCACCTCACACACTTGTCACTGGCCCCACACTCATCTCGCGCGCCGTACGATGGGGCGAAAGGAGTAGCGTCTGCTGGATTGGATTTGCATTCTCCACAGCCAATGTTTGTCGGTACGTGTCTTTCACACCGTCCTCGCTGCCTACACGTGCTGATGGCGATCTCGATTAGGCACTCCGTTCACGAGTGGTCCCACGCCGCTCTTCGAATATCCATTTCCGTCGCCCCCAACGATTCGGCCATCGCTATCCAACGCGTCCTCGCTCTCGTCTGTGCATGGCCCGCCATCTCCGAGCACTCGACTCAAGCAACATCCGTTCGCACGGCTTTCGAGCAAGAATACGCTGAATCAGCCGACCCGGAGGAGATTCTCGGGCGGGAATAACCCACCGCCGATTCGTGTACCTCCACGTTTGCGCACGGACAGTAGCAGCAGCATTGGATCGAGTGTTGTAGACGAGCCGATGCTGACCGCGGTCTCCGCTCCCGGTCCCGCTACGAATTCCCCACCTCTCCGAACCTCTCCGCTCCTGCGTTTGCGCGATCGCTCTGGAAGCCTTGGCGTGCTTCCCATCCAACTCCCACCCCCTCTCATTACGTCTGTCCGACCGATTGGCCAGCTCAACGATTCGACTCGACCGCCCGCATCACCCGCGCTGGTCGTAGGTGCGATGGCGAGTCCCGTGTTCGGCATGACCAGTATGGCACCGATTCGATCCCCTCTTCGCCGTACGATCTCGGAAGGTGACGATTCTGATGGAGAGGAACGTCCGGCGTTGGAATGGAGGCGTGCGAGTGTCCCTGCTATCTTTGGGTTTCGGGAAGAGGAACGGGACGATCCACTCGATAACATCGAAACTCCGACTTCATACAAATCTTACATGACGGACGAGGAGGCTTTGGCGGGGAAGGATCAGGGAATAGAGGGGCTTGAGGACTTCGGGGTGGGGAATCTGACTATCAAGTCATGAATTATCTTTTCTTTCGCTTTCGGGTGTTCATTTTTCTCTTTGGGTTGATTCCATTCCATAACTTATATACAATCCTTGGCTATCACATTTTTCTTCAGCTTTTGCGTTTACCTGGCCTACTTTCGATCGTTTCATCCGCCCATTTGCATGTTACACACAACGCGACCTGTGGTCAAGCACTGTATTTTTCGAGTTTTGTTTTGCCGTTTATAAACACGATCTTCACCTTCCGCATAACATATCTTTTGCTTCATGCGCGTCGGGAGATAATTAGAGTGGCGCTGATTTGACGAGGGACTGCTCGGCTCCAAATGAATCTCGCCATCGCCAAACTCTCGTGGATGACGCGTTCAGAGATGTTAACCATTAATTGGTCGGATCTATGCTGGTGCGCTGAAGTCTATATTATACCAAGGGAGAATGAAAAATTCTGCTGAATACAGGAATATACGTAACATAATATGAACAGAAAATTGGGGAGGTTGGTCCGTTTCAGTACCATTCTCTAGTGAAATGGTGCTGTCGCCGACGCATGAATAGGTCAAATGCTAACCATCCATACCACCAATTTTGAATAATCTATTTTCTAACCTCATTTCGCGTCAGAGACTCACTCAATAGTTGATAGGGTAAATCAAACAGATGGTGTACATGCAGCGGTGATCGGCTGAATGGGAGAAATTTGCAAACTGCCACCTGTCTCAGCCTCGCAGGTTACCCCGGGCCGATGCATATCGCGGGTAGAGTGTGACATGTAACCGATGCTGATCAACTCTCTCCACTGACCTACAGGTTACCCACGCGCGATGAGCATTGCCGCACGGAATGTATATTGCGGGTAGATTTAATTGATTTAGTATTACTCTCTTGCGAGACTCACAGGCTGGGTTACATGTTACATGTGTTATCTTTCTCCGCGGACTTGCGGGTTACCCACGCGCGATGAGCATCGACGCGCGGACTGTATATCGCCAGTGGGTTTAATTAATTCAATAATCACTCTTGCGAGCCTTGAAGGCTAGGGGTTACATGTTACATGTGCAGTGTCCGAGACACGACTATCTACGTGTCCTGTAACTGATGTTAAGCGCCCTAGAGTTGACCCACGGTCTGATTGTTTGGCTCTGCTTGGCCTGTTCTGGTTCTGTTGGGCTCGGTTTACTGCTCATTTGCATTTTGCAGCTTCCCAGCACGCACGCAGCCACGGGGTGGTTGTAGGTGACAGTCAGCCATGTACATCACGCATATAATTGTCAGAGCCTATATTGCATTAAATACTATACACAGCGAGAACAAAATGGTTAATCAGGAGATATAGACCTGAGTTAGGTCTGGCCCTATATAAGAGTCAGACCTAGGCTGGCAATACGGCCTCAGAACTGGTGGTGCATACCAACATGCAGCAGGGCATCCACCTACATCAGCAAAACTGTATTTTCCTTTAAATACCTTGAGACATCTTTCAAAAAAACACTTGTAGCACAAGAGGTTGTAAACAGTCCCTCTGGAGTCTCAAGTGTTTGAAAGTGCTTGAAAATGATCACAAGAGCTCCTCCATACATTGAGAACCACTGCAAGAACCCCCCCATACAGTTCAAGCATTTGTAGACTGCCTCTTTGATATTGAAGTCAATCCAAAGGCCATAGGGCAGGTCTTGAAACCTTTGAAACACTGCTGTTGGGGTTTGAGAGTGTTTGGAAGACCTGTGGGGTGGTTTTAAAGTGTTTGGAAGATCTATGGGGTGGTTTGAGAGTGCTTGGAGGCACTTGGGAGGGCTTTAAAGAGATACTAGCGTTTGTATGGCCTATGGAGTAGAATTATTGTTTTTGAGCTAAGAGAATTTGCTTACATAGTCAGCTCTATCAAATTTTGTGATTATGTAATATAAATGCAGACAGGGTTCAGGGGCTGTGCAATAAATCTGTAAAATGTGGAATTAATCCCAGCTCTCCAAAAACAACTTTCCCATGGCTGTAGCTGCTTTGGTTGTTGTGCTACACACAGGGAGTACACGTGTTGAGTGTGTTTCAAACACAAGTCAGACTTTCCCCTGGACAGCTTTGCAACCAGGACAGCCACAGCCACGGAACTTGTACTTTTGGAAAGAGAAAATTAATTCATGATTTTACAAATTTGTTGCACAGCCACCAGACCCTTATTTTCCAACCCTGATGGTCAGGATATCGGCCACTGTTGGGAGATGCAAGTAAGAACTTTTGGTGTAGTGGTCAAGATCTGCTACACTGCACTGCTTATGTAATATTGAGGTCACATGTTCAATCCCTGCTTAGGTCAATTGTCCAATTGCATTTTCTTTCAAACATCCAAAATTAAACTTGATTATGTAATCATGCCTTATGACAAAGCTGATTACGTAAGCAACCATATCAAGCACACATGAAAGATATATGGCATTTTATCACTCCTAGCCCACCACCATTTTCAAGTGTTTTCAAGTGCCTCCAAGACACCTGGGTGGTTCTCCAAACTCCTCCAAGACACCCAGTGCTGTTTCCAAAACGCAAAGGGAGGTATTCAAATACCCTCAAGACAGCCCAGTGGTGTTCCAAACACTTTCAAACACTTTCAAGCTTTCCCTTTTGACTTGCAAGCCCTTTCAAATCCTTGGAAATAGGGGACTTGTATTGGGGATCTTGGGGGTCTTGGGGGGTTTGAAAACACTTGAAAGCCAGGTCAAGCAAAATACATTTTTGCTGATGTACAATCTCTAGGTTTGATAACTCAGTCATTCATGCTTTGCTCCGAAGCTGCCTGCAACAATCTGTTGGTCTGCAGTGTGCATACCAAGTACGCACACAGAATTAACAGGAAAAATCTTAATATAATAATCCATTTCTGTATGTTTTTTTGGGTGTGGAAGTGCCTACATGGCTGTCTCGCATGTGCGCACCCAGTACGCACAGGAAATAAATGGGAAAAATCTGAATATAATAGTTGATTTACGCGCACTTTTCTCTTAAGCTCAGGGGTCACTATATCACGGCCTCACGTGTGCGTACCAAGTACACACACAGAATAAAGGGGAAAAATCTGAATATAATCATCGACTTGTGAAACCTTCTTGGAGTTTTGCAATGCCCACGTGGCTGATTGGCATGTGCGTACTGGGTACGCACAACAAATAGGTTAGGTTAGGTTAGGTTATAGGAGTGTACGTCCGTCCATGGACTTGTCCACGAAGCCTGCTGCTCCGTCACTCCTCCGCCGACCGACACCAAACTTTGCAGAGAGGGCGACAAGATAGCCATCCACCTGCCTACCAAATTTCATAGAAATCGGATCACAGGAAAAATAATCGATTTACGACCATTTTTGTCGACGCCAATAGGGGCTGCAGGGGGTGGTATCCGCCGGATACCAAAGATAGGGGCAAAGGTATTTGCAATGGAAATCACGTGAGCCGCAAACTCAAGCAAACCGGGACATGTGATATACCATTCTGCCACAAAAAAATAGGAGATTCCAAATATGCCAAAATCGAACCCTGAATTTCACATCCCGCTGTGTCATAGGCCAAACACATGCGCAATTCACTCAAACAAGAGCAAATCTGGGCATGTCATATATGGCTGTGATCGCACAAGCAAGGAGAATCCAAATATGCGCAAACCAGACCCTGAATTTCAAATTGGTGCTCAACTCATGGCGCAGAACTCAAAGTCAAATCTCAAAACATTTTTGCCAAAGTCACTACATTCGCTAATGGTCTATTACAACTGATTACAACTCGGGACTAATGCTCATTACAAAAAGTCTAATCCGTTTCTCAAACCATTTTCGCCAAACTCACGTCACTCGCTAATGGTCAATTACAACTCAGGACTAATCCCCAATTACAAACTCTGCTAATCAGTCAATTACAACCAAGTACTAATGGCTGATTAGGTTAGGTTAGGTTAGGTTATAGGGATGTACGTCCGTCCATGGACTTTCCACAAAGCCTGTATCTCCTCGGAAACATCGCCAATCACCTTGATTTTTGGTCTGTGTCATGCTGTCAAGGGTGTCCCTGTGCTCACAAATTTTCAAGTAAATTGGACAACATTTTTCACACACTGCTTCCACACTGCGGAATGTTGTGACAGTCTTGATGTTCTGTGAACAGGGGTTCTCATTCTCATCTCTCACGCACAGGCTTGCTACTGACATCAGACCAGGAGCTGACCACACTCTTCTCACAAAGGACAATTCAATTGACGCTGTTTCAGCCTGACAAGGCGGCAGTGCTTGCAGCCACAGGTGCCCGTTATCTGACACATGTATGATATCATCCTGGAAGCAAGACTACTGCGCTGTATGAAACAGACACAAGGAAGTCAGCTCTTATGCCAAAATGACTCATGTGGCATGCCTACTGAAAGTCCTTTTGCCAAGAGCTATTGTCTGCTAAAGAAACCATCCCAGGCATGGACCTTGGGCTCTAGAACCAGGACCAGCGTACAATCTTGTGCTCCAAGAAACTGCAGTTGCGGATTGCATGCCACAAGTGAACTGGTGCATGAAATTTTACACTACCAAGGATAGGGGCTTCACAGGGTGGCATCTGGCAATACCAAATTGCAAATGTACTCCAATTGCCTTGAAACGTTGACCAGTTGCTCCACCCATGCTCACATGGCCACAAAGAAACCAGTCCCATGTCCCAGGGAGCTCAGGGGAGTGAGATAGCGTACCTGCCCACAATAGGGGCTTCAGGGGGTGGTATCTGGCAGATACCAAATCAAGGATGTGCTCCAATTGTCCTGGAACCTTGACCAGTCTATCCCACCATGCTCACATGGCCCCTGGGCAACCAGTCCCACGCTCCAGGATGCTCAGGGGAGTGAGATAGCTTACCCGCCAGAGATAGGGGCTTCAGGGGGTGGTATCCGCCGGATACCAAATCTCAAATGTCCTCTGATTGTCCTGAAACCTTGACCAGTCTATCCCAGTATGCTCACATGGTCACTGGGCAACCAGTCCCATGTTCTGGGGTGCTCAGGGGAGTGAGATAGCTTACCTGCCTGAAATAGGGGCTTCAGGGGGTGGTATCCGCCAGATACCAAATCTAGGATGCGCTCCAATTGTCCTGGAACCTTCACCAGTGCATCCCAGTATGCTCACATGGCCCCTGGGCAACCAGTCCCACGCTCCAGGATGCTCAGGGGAGTGAGATAGCTTACCCGCCCGAGATAGGGGCTTCAGGGGGTGGTATCCGCCGGATACCAAATTTAGGATGTTCTCCAATTGTCCTGGAACCTTGACCAGTGCATCCCAGTATGCTCACATGGCCCCTGGGCAACCAGTCCCATGTCCCAGGATACTCAGGGGAGTGAGATAGCTTACCTGCCCAAGATAGGGGCTTCAGGGGGTGGTATCCGCCGGATACCAAATCCAGGATATGCTCCAACTGTCCTGCAGTCTTGACCAATGTATCTCATCACGCTCACATGGTCACTGGGCAACCAGTCCCATGTTCTGGGGTGCTCAGGGGAGTGAGATAGCTTACCTGCCTGAAATAGGGGCTTCAGGGGGTGGTATCCGCCAGATACCAAATCTAGGATGCGCTCCAATTGTCCTGGAACCTTCACCAGTGCATCCCAGTATGCTCACATGGCCCCTGGGCAACCAGTCCCACGCTCCAGGATGCTCAGGGGAGTGAGATAGCTTACCTTCCCAAGATAGGGGCTTCAGGGGGTGGTATCCGCCGGATACCAAATTTAGGATGTGCTCCAATTGTCCTGGAACCTTGACCAGTGCATCCCACCATGCTCACATGGCCCCTGGGCAACCAGTCCCATGTCCCAGGATACTCAGGGGAGTGAGATAGCTTACCTGCCCAAGATAGGGGCTTCAGGGGGTGGTATCCGCCGGATACCAAATCCAGGATATGCTCCAACTGTCCTGCAGTCTTGACCAATGTATCTCATCACGCTCACATGGTCACTGGGCAGCCAGTCCTATGTTCTGGGGTGCTCAGTGGAGTGAGATAGCTTATCTGCCTGAGATAGGGGCTTCAGGGGGTGTTATCCGCCAGATTCCAAGTCTAGGATGTGCTTCAATTACTCCGCACCCTACTCTCACACTCTGATGTATTATATTTGTCTTTCTAGTTGATTCCCACTGGACACAAATCCCACTTGTCTGCTAGTACACATACTTGAAAATAGAGTAGTAAAACTCATAACCAATAGGGTAGCCCTCCATATGTCTTTCCCGTTCGCAGGCCTGAAGGTTGAGCTGAAGGACCTGCTACATGCTAGCAATGGGCAGAGACATGAGTTGGCACTCATACATCTGCTCATCTCTACACATTTGAGTATACTGTATAGCTCACGGGGGATATATTGGTTGTCCGAGTAGTATAGAGCTAGCTAACAGGCGTCTACACGGCGGTATAGATGTGTATATCCTATATTTGCTTGCTGCATACAGTAAGCATGGAGATGAGCAAAAAAATCCAAGTAGTCTAAATCAGGGAGCTACAAGTAGTGCTGATCTCAGTTCCAAGAGAGGGCAGGAAAGAGGAAAAATATCCACTCAACCAGCACAAATTCCCCACTTCTTGCACAGCATCCTCCAATCCCATAGCTAGGTAACTAGGCCGTTTGACAACAATCATCTTGCCCATACCCACTCCCTTGCTCTCCATTGCCAGCGTCATTTTTTCACTGAAAAGCATGTCGTTTTCTGTCCCTACAATCTTTGGCTTATGAACATGGCTGACCAGGCGTCCCCCAACTTCCCAAAATATACATGAGCACACTGGTACGGCGCATAACGCCATGGCCATTTCCTTCAACCTCTTCTTCTCTTGGTTTCTTTCTTGTGTATGCATCACCTCTGGAGACTTGTTATTCATATCCTAGTGGTCTGACAACTGGTCTTCCAAACGCCAGCCAGGAATTGCTTGACCAACAGATCTTTGCGCGCTATTCGAGCAGCCACAGAGCAAAGAACCTCAGGTGTATAAATAGGGGTCATTGCGGTGCTCTATCACAGCATTCTTCACTTTATTTTCACACTCTTTTGAGCAATTTGTGTCCACACATAAATTGACATGCAAGACACTTTCCCCCACATGCGTGCCGTTGAGGGCGACAATCTGCAGCTCAATTGTGGCCACTACCTGCACATTATCCAGTGATTGAAATATTACGGTATGTAGAAGTGTCGAGAGCTATGGAATTTTTGAGTCATTTAACTTGAACATCTATTATGCTCACCTACTGACCCAATGCATCTGAATCCAATTACTAAAATCCAGAATTTGCGAGAAGACAAGAAAGGCTGGGTTTGATAATACCGCAATTGTATTTTGTTATCCCTATTTGTGAGTGGCATCATGATGTATATGTTTGTATAAGCAGCATTCAGACATGATAACCACCAGCGCTACCCACTGTTATCCTTGAGCAACTTCCTTAGTCATACTTGCCGCCTGCCCAGACCTGGGCCGTTCTCCTATTCCGCCTCATCACCGGTCACGTCCAGTTACACAGGACTTCACCCCAGATTTGTCGGGGGCTTGCCTGGGCGGGCAAGCTTTGGAAAGGTATAGGTTAGTAGTGGAGTAGTCACGGAATCGGTTCAGAATCACCTGACCGGCTAGTCTTGGGCAAGCAATCGACGATGTGCGGGAGTCAATACCTTGTCAGCGCCTGGTCGGTCGCTGTCCCATTGCTTGCCGACCTTAATCTGACTATTTCTGGTAGGTAGATAAATAGATTATATTTGTAATATCAGTACTCAACCAAATATAATAATGTCAATCCCCCGGAGCCTTTACTCTGCCTAATCGAGTTGTTTTTGTACCGTCTTGGGCGGCCGTTTGTGGGCGCGTTGTTTGGGTCTGTGACCGCGAAGTGTCATGATCAGAAAGTCCCCTCTGAGAGGCGAACTAACTCACGTTCCTTCTGCCCTCGTTCACCGTCACCCCGACTCACGTATTTTCTCCCTCGCCAGATATCTTCTAGTACTCAACTATGTCAGATAAATCACCCGTAAAGAAAAAGGCCAAATACCATGCTCCTCGGGCTCCACGCACCTCCGCAGGACAATCCACTTTGCGCGCCGGTCATGCTTGCGCGCAGAGTTTGACACAACCTGAACCTACCTCCACCCAAAACCGATGTAAGTGTTGGTGTATGCACGTCTATCCACTGCTTACACGGTGTCTAGATCGCCCCGGTTCCGTATACCCCACACCGTCAGATATCATTCGGAGGGCGAGTGTATCAGCAGACCTTCCCCACCCGATTACGAACCGTTTACCTGCACCCGATTTTCAAGCAGGTAAGTTATTTACTGTATGAGTAGCAATCTACTAACTTTGATTCCACAGCCGCGGCGCCACAAGATCTCGAAGGGATTGGCAATCCAGGCTTGGACGTGTCCGATGACGACAAGGATAGAGATGGTTAGTTCTATTAAAACAAATTGACCTGGTTACTAACATTTCGCTAGATTCTGATGATAAGGGCCAGTCGGACGCCCGGGACGGCGAGCCTGAGACGGATGGAGACGACGAAGGTGATGAAGGCAATGACGACGATGATGCAGATATGATGGAAGAGACTAAAGGTTAGTACTTATAGTTAGCCCGAAGCAATAACTAACTTGTACTTATCCTTAGAGCCGCGCTTCTCGACGCAGGAAGAGCTCGATGCGCATATATCGAGCCTTAGGGCAGGTTTTCCAAAACGACAAAAGCCAGCCCCCTCGGCAAAGCCCCAAATCCCTACAGTCCCCCTGGTCACGCCATCTCGTCCTCTTCGTCCATCTAAATCTATTGCACCTCATCCCACAAAATCTGGTGTGACTCGTCGTGTGCATCCAGCGTCATCTGCGTCAAAAGGAAAATCAGTCAGTGCTATTAAGGTGGAGGAGAATTCCGACGTCTCTATCAAAGAGGAGGAAAAAGACGAAGTAGTGCAAGACTTTGTTAAAGATCTTGTTCGTGTGAGTGTTCAAATGTTATACTCTTGAATGTATGCTAACACGTACCTTAGGCCCACGCCCTAAAGTCGCTCCTTACCCTTTGTGGGGTGAAACACGCCCACGAGGCCGCCAACTTCATCCCGCTTTACAACGAGCAGAACGACCCGAAGTGGTTTGACGAAAACGAGGTCCTGGTACCCCACTTCAAGCTTCCTTTTTCGACTAATTTTGATGGCGAGGGAGAGCTGGAAGGCTGGGGGGACGATTTCTACAAAATCATTTTGAACACCAAACGCATGGATGCAGCGGATCGGCCTTACCTTGAGTCGGTTGAACGAGAGGCCTTTCGTAATGCGTCAATTACTGGAAGGTTTGCGACAATGAAGGACGCGTGGTCAAAGAACCAGGACGGGAAAGGAGAGCAGCGCAGGACGCGTAAAAAGTCCGGTTCACGTAAAGCCGCTCGGAAGAGCGCTGTGAGTAGTACTGAACATCTTATAGACTCTGGCTCACCAATTTATAGAAGGGCCAACGACGAATTGGAATGCTCAAGTCCTCAGGCCTTGACATGGCCCATTTCACCTTCCTTGGAGATCCTAAATACCAATCGTCCGAAGACTCGGACTCGGATAACGCGCAGGTGTTTGTAGTTCATGAGCCCGTGCACCGGTCCAAAGAGGTGAGTTACAATACAAAAATAATTTAAAAACCAGAGCTTACCCAAGTTAGGCTCAAGAGCTCATGACTGCGGCCGACGTCAAGCACGCATCACAAGCAGAGAGTCGTGGTGGGAAAAAATCCGTGATCAAGCGCGAATATCAGAAGGTCGACATCCAGGTGCCTCTCCTCAAGACAGGCCGAGTTCCTGTGTGGGCGGTTGATACATCATGGTTGAAGAACCATGCCATACTCGAGCGTCTATCCCGTCCAAACATCGACCGTACCAAAGTTGATGTACCCCAGATCGACCTTGTCCAGCAGTTTGTTTATGAAAACCAACCCGACCCACGATCATACAACAACTCACCACACGATAACTCCAATCTTGCATCTGCTCCACCTCATGCTCCAGTCGGCCTACATCCCGACATAGCTCTTTCCGATGAGCGCACAGCCAGTCCTCGGACGTCCCTACCCTACCAGACACTTGCCAAAACGCCAACAGCGCCAGTCGGGCCTTTGCCATCCGAGTTTCCCATGTTTCCGCCTAGCCAGGATATTGACTATGAACTTGCGATCCAAGTGGCTACTGACTCTGGCCCACAGCCCGCATACATCGATGTGGGAGGATCTGGTGGATATGGGCCGATTCATGTGGAGCAGTCGGATGGAGGGAACAGTTTGGATATGTACGGACGAGGGATCCCCGGCCCTGGATTGCACGACAGCCCAGAGAATGCTACCAGTAAATATAATTCCTGCTGCATATAACATAGTCTCTTACCAGCCTGTAGGTCATCAAATCCCAAGTCCCATTGCCAATCCAACTTGTCGGCCGAAGCGTAACACACGTCAGAGCCAGCTGGCTGTAGCAAATGGAGCCCAGGATGTCGGAGTACTGGGAGCTGGGGCATCCAAGAAGCCAAATACAGCTGCAAGTACTCGGTCCGGAACAAAACTTAAGAGGGGCAGGAAGAAGAAAACGGAGGAGGCTGACCCAGAAACCGAGGCTGGACCGTCAACCAGGGCAAACAGCGCTGGTAAAGTCAAGAAGGTAAGTCTCAGGATTTCGGGCCAGAAATAACTCATCTTGGTCGCTTTTGTACCCGTTCAATTCCGTGTGTGTCGTCTGCTGTGTCCTTCAAAATTGTGTCTTCGCTTTTGTCTCGGTTTTCAGCTCTCGCATCTGTCTGGGCCAGATGTAGGTATTGGACTTGTTGTTCACGAGCGTGGTCGCATATATTCTCTGTGCTCGTATGTCTGTACGAATAAGAGTTCTGTAACTGAATCAAACCTTGTGAGCGGGCTAACAGCAACATGAAGACCAACTCACCTAAACCCATCTCACCCCGGGGTTTTAATTGCGACGATCCATACGATCCCCAGGCGCAGTCTGAATAGATTCAGTCTCGTAAAGAAAGGATCTGATAAACAACCTACATGAGCAATATCAAAGGTAAGCCAATAACGTCCAAAAGTCATGTCGATATCGGAAAGAGCAAAAACCCCGTTAAAAGATTCAGCGGGGACTGCTTCAATAGCGCCAAGCCGGTCAAACTCCCAAGCGTGGATTCCCAGAAAATCAGCCCTAGTCAAACGTTAGGTTTACAATTCTGCATGATTCAATACACATACCAGTAGTTCCACAAGAAGAGTGGCGGCGGGTTTGGTACAATAAATCGTTGAATGATGATTGTGATGAACTTTGCTTCTTCTTCATGTATGTGTGCAGTTGTTTCATATACACCTCGGATAATGACCGGTATCTGGTTTTCGATGTAACCATATCTTGCGTTGAAGCCTCGCGAATGTGCTGCCGATCCGTATCAAATACCATACCGAAAGAAGTGCGAATAAGATTGCGTTGAACCAGTTGGCGCAATGTGAACGCCTCCGTCAGGTTGTCGTCCAGCCCCATAGAAAACGGCAGCATCGAAGGGGTTATGAGTATTGCAGAATTCGATAATCAGCGGATAATGTTGCGCGTGCTGCGGCGAATAAAAATCGACTTGAGAGGGTTGGGTTCCCAAGCGAATGGGTTCTAACAATAGTTTAGAATTTAGCAAGAGCGCATATATGCACTTACCAAGACCATAAGGTGGAGCCTCGCCCGCAAGAACAGCGTCGAGTACTCCACGCTGAGGCTCGTGCTCTGGGGCGTTCTTTGTTGCATCAAGTAGAACATCAAGTGTGGCGAGATCGTCGTCTGGTGGATTTTGAATTGACTGCAACAATTTCACCTAGAACAGTGTGAGCCATTTCTCAAGAATAGCAAATACATAACTCACATAACGATAAGACTCTGTACGTCGCATCCATCCCTTTGCCGTTGTTGCTTTCAACACTCCTTGACCGTGACCATTCGTGTTTATATTGATGAGCACTCGGTTTGCCTGTTCAAAGCGATTCAGCCATGTCCCGCTAACATTTCCATACTTCAGTATATGGTCGCCGGTGTGAGTTGCGCTATGGAAACTGGGGGTGAGTTGCACGTTCATATGGACAAATGCAACACCAACGAGCTCAAGTAGAGCTGTCATGTCAGAGATATCTTGTCGGGTAACATGTCGTTGAAAAAGCGCATGTGTTGCGACACAATAGCGCAATATGTTCGCAAAGTAGTCGCGCGGGTTACGAGACGATGCACAGTCTTCAATCTGTGGTATATCATCGAGATCTCCGTCGTCCAAATCATGTGCGTGACGGCGACGTTGTAGTAGCTGATTAGCTGCTTTTTGTTGTGCCTTGAAATTTTTTGTTGTACGACCTCCTCGAGGAACGTTGGCATCGGGAATTCCATCTGCAAAACGCCACGCCTCAAACAACGCTGGCACAAGGATGACCCGCAAGAGCCGCCACTGCTCGGCTTTAGTCCGAGAGCCCATTTTTGAAAGCTGAATAGCAAAACAAATTAGTATCCAGAGGGAAGAAAGAAAGAAATAAAAACTTGATACTTACCTCGGTTGGCAGACGGCTACAATGAGCAGGAAAGTATGTCCGTTGTACAAACGCATTGAACTGGGCTTCGGGAGTTTTGATAGTTGGTTGTCGCCGGTACCACTTCCGAAGCATGCCCTGCTTGTACAGGATGTTGTGTACAATAGCTGGAGTCGTACCAAGGTCAAAAATGTGCATAGCGTCGATGGGGCAATTGTCAAATGAATAAAAACCAGGTATGCGATCAAAATCAACAAAAACCGTGCCGGTTTCTTCGCGTATTTCATCGCGCTCGTCAACTGGCGCATTCAACCAACGGCATTTATTCAATAAATGCTCGTGAGGATCGCGTAGTTCGAATCCTATGAGTAAAAATTGGATATGTTGGCGCATACATACCAGTACTCACCTTCGGAAAGGTACCCACGTGCAAGGGAGAGTTCACACTGTCGTATCTTGCAATACAAACAGTGGTTATGCTCTGCAGTGACTCCAACGTGTCCAGTGCACTTGATTCGCGCTATCCAATCAAGGAAAAGAGCTGAAAGGTTAGCGTAAATGGCGCGGTTCTCGATGCGACCAGTCTGAGAGTTTAATACAGGAATTTCTATTCCTATATTTGATGTTAGAACATTTCTAGTTGTAGATAGTTGAAAACTAACCTTTTGCAAGCTCGATGAGCTCGTCGACTCATGGCTCTAAGATTTGATCAAGTGTATATCCTTTTGGTTCCTTTGGCCCTGGCATCACAATAGCAAGGATCATGTTTTCAATAAGAAATCGGAGATGAAATGGTAAATTGTTCATGACTATATATACGCCGTTGACTGAATAACTCCCCAAAGCCGCAAACTTTCCTCGAAGGGCTTGGAAGCTAGAGAGGATCAGCGTAGTTCTCTATCGCAAATGTATAATGGTTGCTCACCCATCCATATTTAAACCCAAGCTAAGTCCTAACGGCAGGCGCAACAGCGCCAGCGGTTCATCTCCAAGCGGTACATCCTCGTATACTTGCCCATTCCAATGTCGCTCAAGGCCTGTACCTTGAGAACGCCAGCCCCAAGCCTCGGAAATATCCCCAAATGGGTTATCCTGTTCAACTTGATTGAACCAATCATCGGGTACAAGGGGTGGTGGTACATTGTCGTGAATGGGTTCATCGCCAGGCCGGCGCCAGTGCTGCAGGAAATCAACCATTCCGACTTGAGATAGAAGTCGGCTGATGGCTCAGGGAATTGAATTAAATGGAAATAATTTTGTGGGTGTACGTTTCCGTTTTCCATCAGCCAAGGTCGACTCTGTGTACAGTATTCCAGCGCAGCGGTCGTCGTTTATGTATCGAACACATTGGGGATCTGGCAGTCCAGCAAGTTCCTCCGTAGTGTAACGCTTGCCGCAATCAGGAAGTGGACACAGAGGATAGATGGTTATCAAGTCCAAAAAATCCATACCAATCCGTCGCTCAAGAGATCAAAGCGTTGTTGCCATGTTTTGAATCTGGGCAATCAACTCATGTGGGAAATCGCCTAAGCGAGCAAAAGCAAGCAGAGTCGCTTTGTGTGATTCAAGAACAGCCTGGATGACATCCTGGGTTGCTCCAGAGAACGCGTACAGGGCCCAAGTACGCAAATAGACATTGAGAAGAGTGGGATGCTCGTCTAGTGCCGGAATCGCGTTGGCGTCGTCCCCGGGTTCTTCAGGCTCATCTCCAAAGTGGGCAGGCTTGACGTGTATCTCAGGCTGGCCAGGATGTTGGTCTTGATTGTGACCTGGCTCGTCTGGGTCGGGTTTGTCACCTCGGCCATCCCCTTCGTCCTCGCCTCCATTGTTGCCGTCAAATCCTCCACGAAGTCTCAAGGGAGGCGGTGTTCCAACCCGCCGACCAATGTGCAGGAGCTCTCCCAATAGAATGGCGTCAGCAGCCGGGTCTACAGGCTGGAGGTTTGCTTATTCGGAGTCAGAGTCGGAGTCTGAGGGATCGCCAAGACGGTTTAATGGATCATATAGAGTGGGACCAACAATTCGAGTAGAATGAGCAGCATCAGAGCAAGACTTAGACCCAGAATCCTCAAGAATTTCCGTATCAAGCATTTCCGGATCAGAAACCAAATGCGAAGATGCAGAGCGAGACCTAGACTGCGATCGAGAACAAACACGAAGAGGAGACCCAGAACAAGATTGAGATTGAGCCCAAGAACCAGAATGAAGCTGGGATTGAGAGCCATGATTAGCAAAGTCCAATCCCTCGCCAACGTCAAGGTTCGTGTTATTTGTCATATCCATGTCGAGATCGGATACGATTGAAGGAAGTGGTGGAGTGGGCAGACGTGACCCGCTTGCTGCTGATGCCAGAGCCAGAGGGCGAGAGCTCGAGTGGGAGTGGTTTATAGAATGTGAGTCTGGATGGCGGCCATTCTCAGTTCGATGCTTCTCAATCAAGCGACTATTATAAGGCAATTTCTTCTCATAGCATATTGTACAGTCACAATGATCCTTGTACCCGGGTAAGTAGCTCGATAACCTCCGCTTCCCCTATATCAGAATGAGTTTTGGTTAAGAGTGAGTTAATTTGATTTTACTCACCTTTCTTGCTTTATCACGAGCGGAACTGATTGTTTGTGCATCAAACATGCTAGTATTGGAGTTTTGACGGCGTGTGTCGGAGCTGGATGATGTTGCGGTCGTGGGGGAGACCACGTTTGGACTTAGAGCGCGACTTGGACGCGTCACAATCAAAATGTATTTGAAATCACCCTGATGATCGAATTACTATTCTAAGACTAATCGATTGCTTGCCTGCTCCTGGCCCGTGATCCATATCTAATCTATGACTAATACAATGCTAACCGATACCTTAACAAAGCTTGCCCGCCCAGGCAAGCCCCCGATAAATCCGGGGTGAAGTCCTGTGTTAAACCAAGACTTACACCGACAGCAAGCCGTCAACACCCCTGACTGCACCCACTTTGGTGGGCCAGAGACGGTTGCCTACTTCCTCCTCCGATGCCTTCACTACGCCTCAAAACGCTACATTTATCTGGAGTTGACTGGTATAGACTAGTCTAGAGACACGCTCTCTGGACTACTTGTTCCGCTCTCCGGAGACTCTCCCCCCCCCCCTCTTTGATTGCCTATGAGCCACTGGCTTATTCAGCAACACGCTTAGATAGCCGTTTCAAAATCCGTCCTTACCCGTCTCTTTGCTCTAACTCCTGTCCGCAATGTTTCCCCTTTCCCGAAAGCGCGTCTCACACCTTATACAACCCAG
The DNA here is from genome assembly GCA_037042815.1 of Ceratobasidium papillatum. Taxonomy (NCBI): domain Eukaryota; kingdom Fungi; phylum Basidiomycota; class Agaricomycetes; order Cantharellales; family Ceratobasidiaceae; genus Ceratobasidium; species Ceratobasidium papillatum. The sequence goes on along the minus strand of JAYRCO010000093.1, from coordinate 6,183 downwards.
CAGCTTATCCAGCCTACTCTGTCAAAACAAAATTCTCTCCGGAGAGCCGAGTAGCGCTCCGGAGACTGGTACCGCTGGGAGCTCAACCCCCTACATAGGGAGAACGGAGGTAGCCCTTGGTAGTGCTCATGAATCAGAGTTAGCATCATGTACTGAAGCTTCCGGTTCTCACGAGGGTGCCAACGACATCCCGAGAATCAGGCCGCTCAGTAGCAAATTGGGTTTTGGCAGAGTATTGTATACGGCATTCCTGCTCTTGTTATATGAACCCTGGCTGTCCTTAGTACACTTTGCCGTGTCCCACACCCTGTGATAGTCTCTGTCACACCAAAATGCTCTGCCTCGTAACATCAATAAATACACATGATTGCAAAAAGAGAAAAACCATAATAATGGGCATTTTGAGTGCTCTGGAGCGTGTGATTATGCTACTCACATATTACTGAATGTGCGTGACCTTGCATACATCAAACCTGTAGATAAGTGAGCGGTCTATGGCTGACTTCTGACGCTAGAGCCAACAAGCATTCACTATTAAATTCAACCAATACATTATCAGGCCAGGCTTCTGGGGTGTTATTGCGGTTTCAACAATAGTTTTCCATTAATCACGATCAACTGCAGATAGTGGAAATGTGACGCAACTAGCGTACAAGCAGAGATATTGGCAACAAGAAAACAGGGGCTGGCCTCTTGAAAAGTGACAGCAAATACCAGACGTCTTATGTTACCGACCGGTCACTTAATTGACCTGACGCTGATCTTACTGTATCACTAGCTCATAGCGGTAAAAAGTCATATTTCATCCCAGTCAGAGATGGTAGTTTCTTCGAACTGAAAGATATCCCTAAACATCAGTATTATTATCATTTTGAAGCATGAAATCAATAAGCGTGATAAGGTGTCCAGGATTTGCTGTCGCTTTTCAGGAGGCCAGCCCCTGTTTCCTTATCGTCAATATCTCCGCCAAATCCTTATGTAAGTCTCCCAATACGCCAGAGCGTTAAGAGAGCGTTGATCTTAGTATTTGATACCATAGACCAGCCTAACAACACTGTATCTGTAGTCGGAAGGGGAAAAGAAAGTACAGGGAGAGCAACCGCATGTGGTCTCTTATATGGTGAGTCAGATGCATGTCTAAACAAAACCAACCCGCCACATCCGTTACACCTTCATCTTCGATTTTGTGGTTCTTACGGACTGACTCTATGGCACCAAAATAGTACTCTCCCGCCTCTGCTATACTCTCATGCTTGTTTCTGCCGCCAAAGAAATGCTAAATCATCAGTGAGGAAGTCGATCCCTCGTTATGCCATTTTACGGTGAACAATGGTCCCGGTCAAAGCTTTGGCTCTTGTGGATGTTGAAACATCCAACTCCCCCAAAACGTTCAAACCTGCCTATTGTACACCAGAGGCACCAGAATGCACCCGTACGTCTTAGACTCTTCAGAATATGATTGGGTGGCCATGTGTATATGTCTAGGCAAACCATGAGTGTTCGTGGCTTATGTTACATTCCAACATGTGCGAGTAGATGTTCCCTTTCATTCGTCATGCGTTGGCATCCGTCGGATGGAACCTCCAGAATAGGAAGTTCAGTGAGAATCAAACGATTTGAATTAATCAGCCTTCTCGACCAGGAGAGCTTTGACCGGGGCTAATGAAGACCGCTGAATGCGAGTCAAGCAAGCAAATCCGATGCCATAGCTATCTCTCAGATACGTTGCTGTTTGAGTGTATGAAAGACCATCTATTGTACGCTTGTTGCGTCACATTTCCACTATTCGCAGTTGATCACGATTGATGGAAAACCAATTCCGAAACCGTAATAAATACAATCAATCTGTCAGGGCCATACTCTGCATCTCGCTGAACATTGAAACATTTTGACTCTTCCCATCTTCTGTTGACTCTGAATGTATCTTGGTGAGCAAAAATTCCAACTCCATTGAGTGACGAACCTCCATCGGCCTCTGAAACTGCCCTATCGCTCTCAATCGGAAACTCGTCCCTCTCTCCCGTACAAATTGAACAGCATGGTGGATCAACTCGGTGCCATACATTGCGCTGCGACATGAACTCAACGTATGTTCAATTTTCACCCCAAGGCACTGGACTCGGGCAGACGCCACGGTTCTTGATAACCTCACCTGGCGGGTCGGTACCTTGATATGGAGCAAAGTGGCGCTCGCCAGGAACCTTGTTCGATACGGTCCGTAGATGAACCGGCAATGACGAGTAGGGTTTAATTATGATGGACATTCGTCGTTCAAAAGGGATATCATCATTGGGACGACGATAGTATCCATGGGTGAGCCAGTACGATGGGTGTACCTATAAGCGAATATCAGTATTTTTGCGTGTCTAATTTCTTCAATACTCGCTCGAAAACGATAAACATCGCCAGCAAAGTACCGGGCCCTGATCTCGCAATACGAAAAGCTGAGATTTGATACCTGCATGACAAGCTGGCCGTGTTAAAAAACAAAGTGGTGTGGTGTTCAAGAGCAGTGGTATTTTGTTTGAACACGACCAAACACGTGTGAAGCGCTCAGACCCTGAGCTTCAGTATCACCCAAACAACATTCTGTCGAGTACCAAGAATGTTGTGCAACAGGCATTTGATTGTAACAAGTTAAACTTAATGCTGTCCTCATGCAAGTGCCCACAGTCTGAACTAAGGTCTACACGGAATTTCACTTTGTGCACATTCTTGTACAATTTTTCAAAGGTCTGCCCGCACCACATACTGTATTTATCAGTACCACGAAAGTGAGAAAGTTCGTAGCTTCCTGATGTTGTATCACACACGGTGTGATGAAAATTGTAGTGATCAGCGTAGTAGAAACCGTTGCGCAATGAGCAACAAATCACGGAATTAAGGGACTTAGAAGAAGCCCAGCTGTAATATGTTATAGCGGGCTGGCTTTTCCCTGTGCTTCGTTTTCCCACCTGTTGACTACGCCAATCAGGTCAAGTTGAGTGGAGTTGGTCAGCAGTGTCGAGTATTGAAACTATGCTCCATCGACACCTTAGCGTATTGGGAGACTTACATAGTTTGACGAGCTCAACAACACTTGATAAATCATCGACGCTTTTCTTTTAGTAACAGGCTGGCCCCCATTCACTGCCTTTTCTTACTTCATCGAGTCTGGACCATTTACTCACCTGTCTGGGCATGAGCAAGGCTCTGCAGGGCGGTCGCATTCACGACTGCGCTCCTACTCCTTGTTGGCGAGTGGATCAGATGGACTACGAGAAGATGGGTAAGTGGAGCAAGCAAATCCTTGATACACTCACGTTTGGTCACACGCCCGTTCTCTAACCGTGAGCAAGAGCTACAAGTTCAACTATGTTGACAGGAGACACGCAGTTGCTCTGGCATTGACTGGGCAATTACCTCCTGCCCGTAGGATTGGATGGCTCTACGGCTTCCACGTACATACGCGCTTCCGAGAGAAGTCAGATGCCTAGCACCAGTCAGATGCTCTCAGCCATTGCGGTTGAAATGCGCTGAAACCACTTGGACGTCAACAAAGCGCTCGGGTTTGACCACAGTGTTGCCATAGTAGCAGCTGCGCGTAGGCCAATAGCTGTCATGTACGGCTCCCGGCAGGAGTTGGAAGCGTGTATAAACGTGAGGGAGGCACTTGGGGCCATCCAAGATGGCACCTTAGTAGAATTCTGATTCCTGGTAGCTCCCCAGCAAGCGGTCAACGCCTCAATAGCTCCTCAACATGAGGTTAGGCCGCGAATATCCCCCAGTCTCAAGACCATATGATCAAAGACGCTGAGAAGTGGCAAAAATGTGTTTGAGGTTTTATCCTACCCCTACACAAGCGATACATCCGGCTCCGACGCTCTCTTCGTGGACGACCGTCCAGACTTGTACGTAGTCATCGATAGTGATAGTAGCGTGTATAACAGTCGGGCCTAAGACATGGGCAAACATGTGAGCGTGTGCTATGCTCTCGAGCGCTGTATTCATACTGGTGAACATGCCATAAGAGGGATCGATGAACCTGCACGTATCCAGATTGCTTCTCTGCAATTCACGGCAGGTGATGGCAACATACCACATTGTTGTCGTGACCCATGCTAAGCAACGGAACGAAAAGCTCTCTCTATTGAAGCAATACAACTGAGTCCAATAGAACCAGATCATACCGTTATACCACTGTAACGCCCGGCCGAAGGCCGGGCATGTGCCTTGGTATTTTCACTAGTTGTAGCCCACCTTCTAGACACTGGTGTCACGTACATATTATGCTGTTGTTGAAGGGATTAAAGACTCTCCCTTCCTCGCTTGTCTGGCGCTTAACACATCATACCAGCCAGTGCTTGGTCCCCCCGCGTCCAAAGCAGGTCTTTCAGCACACTTGACAATGATAGCGTGCAAGGTGACCTTCGACGTGACCAAGTTGAATGGTCAAACAGTGAGAGCTACAGAATAACAAACCGTGGCAATGGACGAAAGAACGTGAAGCAAATAATCATTGATCTTATACAAGTTTCGATGAGCATCACATCAATAGTGTTTTCTCAGAATACAGTCTGACCAGCTCTGACGGTTTTGGTATCACTAACGGCCTGGAGGATAAACTGGTGCACCTTGAAGCGTAAGATCTACCGGCTCCGAAAGTGACTGAGACATTAAGCCCAATCTGGCTATGAAGCACAGGCACTTCAGACGTATAGTGGCCTGTCAGATGTTAATGGACTTGAACGTTCCAAATTCAATTGTGAAAACTGGGTCGTTGAGACAGGAATCCGTCGCAAGGATGCATTCAAAAATATCAGTCACTTCCTTGACGGAAAAGATATAGAAAGCAAAACGTATATTCTGTGTATATAGAAGCTATTGTTGAAAGAGTGTGAAGTGTGAGACTGAGTGGAAGCAGTAGGGTGTTGCATCGACCTCTATTAATCTCATTCTTAGTAGATACCCCTTAGACTTCTCTCTCCGAGTCATATACGCGTGACTGCGCATTCACTTCGCTCAATCACTTCTAGCACATCCCATGACATTCTATGCTAACCCATTACATTTTGGAGCTTTCTACAAAAACGTTTTGTCTGGTTCGTCTTGAATGTTGCCCCTTTAAGCTCTCGTTGGGATTTGATCCAATTGTATAGGGGTTTGTACAGCCATTATCTCCCTGCCCATTTCAAAGAGTTGATGAAGAAGAAATATTTGAGCGTAAGCCAAGGAAAATGCTCGTCCGGGACTACTTGCCGCGCTAGATCTGCTGCGTTATCTCTTGAGTATCAGAAAGGTGCAACGCGTTCAGCGCGCATATGATGTGGCCGCCGGGTATATCACGGCCAGATGGGCTAAGAGGGACATTGTATTATATAATACAACTATCAAGGAGTTCTGGGAAACGGTGCTTGATCTCGAGTGAGCGTGTGATATGCTCAAATCAATTAAAGACGAGAGCAAAGTCTACAAGGCCACCAGCAGGTCTGAGACGACGAGTGAGCCGGAGTCTGAAGGTGATCTTGAGCCCAATGCAGAGCCATTAGGCAGTTCAGTAGTGACACGCGAAGTTGAGATTGAGAGCAAACATGAAGCTGAACTTGGCGAGCACAACAACAGAAGCAAGACCAAATCAGAGATTAACAGCAAAAAACGAGTATCTAGCTCCAGGAACCAACCTGGAAGTCATGCAGGATCAATGCTCGAGACGAGTACCGGTCAGAATACTGCGCTGGCGATTCTCAGACCAAAAGCAATCGCTAGAATGATCACGACCGTAGACACAGGAGTAATAAATTAAAATACTCCAATGACCACTGCCCTGATAGGCATCGTTATTGTGCGACGAAAAGGTGTTGCTGATGTGGGGAATATGGCCATACCGTTCGTAGCTGTCAATTGAAGAACCGTTTTGGAGATCGGAGACGCAGCACTGTAGAGATCAAGACTGTCCCGAGACGTGGTTACGCTCATCGCTGGCAGTACTGAGCAATTTAGGGATGCTTGTGATCCAAGGCCTGTATATCAGAGTCTCAACAATTGTTATGGATACTAACATTCTTCTCTACAGAATCTGCTCATTGCAACTCCCTATTCGTGTTTGCTGGAATTAAATCTGAATTTTATCAATTTCCTTGCGCCTGAATTGTACAGAATTATGTTCTATATTTTGTATCAATTCATATCTCTTCTGCGCACTTT
>JAYRCO010000929.1:0-15305 GCA_037042815.1 Ceratobasidium papillatum | reverse complement strand
TTTTTTTCTCTCGCTCTCTCGATCAGCGCTAAAGGTCGGACCCTTTTGCAAAACGCAATAACACTGCTTACAGCCTCTCGTCGTTCAGCATTGCCATTTCGGCTCGATCTGAGTATATACCACTTCGTTTAGAAAACAGCTCTGTTGCTGATTCCAGTGAATTCAGGACAACAATGACTTGACCCAGAACCGTGAAGGAGATGACATCACCTGAATGGCTGTCAGCTGACGAAAACACGAACATCAATAAACAAACTCTTGAGCTCTCGACTAATGTCTCCATACACCACATGCTCTTCGGAAGTTGGAAGCATGAATAGGTGACCGAATAGAAAATGGCTGGCGGGAGAGGGTGGAAGAGGGAAACCCGATCGAAATCTCTTTGAGAGTAAACCGTACGCTGCAAGACTGCCCAGCAGCAGGGTTGGTACGATTATGTGGTTATAAGACATGTCCAATCGCACAACGCCCTAAGAGGGGATGGTATAGCATTATACATCGGATAGACTTCAACTTATAGATATTTTGCATCGGCTTCAACGCAGTAAAGGCGAGATAACGACTTTCCTTATAAGTAGTAGACGAGATGTCACTGGTCCAAGGGTGGAGCAGATTGGCACATTGAGATAGCATGTATCCCTGCACTTAGGAGATAACCTCATGCAATGTACACGCCGGGGTACTCGGCGATCTACAGGTCCAGGGTTAAGCTAAAGCTTTGGAAGCTCCCGAATCACCTACTGCACCAGGGCCTATGAATGACGTATGGATTTTGTCTCGGGCTATCGGTTCATTTTATCCTTGTGGCAGTAGTAGAGACCATAGAAAATCACCAGTATATGTGATACGACTCAATCTTTTAAGGAGCAGGTAAACATGCCCTCGCTTTGCTGTATTTCCTTTTGTATTGTGGCCACAAATTGAGATGCCGTGCTGAATGCGTGATTTCTATTTCGTGCTACCATGGAGCTTGTGCAATTCTACCAAAACAGTCCATTACATGATATCCCCAAACCCGAGAGTGAACAACACGTGGCTACTCCTATTGTGTGTGTAGTGAGAATCTTGGAGATGCTTATTGCAGTCTCGGAAATCGTTTTCCATCAATCTCGATCAATCGCGAAAAGTGGGCATGTGACTAAATTGACGCACAAAGACTTGAGTTGTACGCGCTCAGCTGGCAGCCGGTGCAAGAACGATATATACGACCGGAATCGCACACTCGGCGCGCATACAGCGATATACATCGTGCAGGATAAAATGCAAGAGCGAAATTTGACCTCCTCGACCATGTACTGGCGCTTTTGGCGGCGGAAGGAAGCGTAAGTGGAAGGGACTTAGTCGAAAGTACTTTTTGAGTACTGCGGTACTACTGGGTGAGAAAAACTGAGCTGAAAGAGGGGGATTTGACCGAGATATTGGTCAAAAGAAAACAGGGGCTGACCCCTTTATAAGCGACTACCGAATGTGGAAGTTTTGTTTCACATACCAAGTTTATACGTTGTCAAACTACTCAAAGTGTACCAACGGCTTATTGCCGCAGTATGCATTACTTGTCCGAATCAAATGAATAAGCATTTGTATGCTAGCTGCACGAGATTACCAAGGGGTTTCTGGGCAATACGGTTGCAGATTCAGCAGCTCTATGAGGCCAAAAAGATAAAAAGCAGGGTTTTAAGCATTTTGGTGAGACCTGGGAGCTGCGTGACACAAAACTTCCACATTCGGCAGTCGCTTATAAAGGGGTCAGCCCCTGTTTTCTTTTGACCAATATCTCGGTCAAATCCCCCTCTTTCAGCTCAGTTTTTCTCACTCAGTAGTACTGCAGTACTCAAAAAGTACTTTCGACTAAGTCCCTTCCACTTACGCTTCCTTCCGCCGCCAAAAGCGCCAGTACATGGTCGAGGAGGTCAAATTTCGCTCTTGCATTTTATCCTGCACGATGTATATCGCTGTATGCGCGCCGAGCGTGCGATTCCGGTCGTATATATCGTTCTTGCACCGGCTGCCAGCTGAGCGCGTACAACTCAAGTCTTTGTGCGTCAATTTAGTCACATGCCCACTTTTCGCGATTGATCGAGATTGATGGAAAACGATTTCCGAAACCGCAATGAGACAAATGGGGAAATGATTAATTCAACGCTCCAGGGGCTATCTTTCTGACGTATTAGGCTGTGCAACCTGGTTCTTCGGCTTTATCTCTATAGAGCCTAGTAGGCTCTGGATACGCACTTTTTTCGGTCAAGGGTAGATATCACAGCTCGTTACCTGGACCCATATGTCATGCTAAGGTCATGGATAATCGACTTCTTCAAATCGATCCAAAGAGGTAGGAGCCCAAGAATCGGACGACAATTTGAATGGATAAACATTGTTATGTCAATTTGCATATACCGTAAGCGCCCGGGAAGTGGGACAACCCCTGGAAGTAGGACACTTCGCATTTTTGAGCCACTCAGTATATTTTCAAGCCCCAAAATGTCACAGTAGGCAAAAATGGTGTGGCAACGTACCATGAGACATTGTTCTCAGCCAAAAGATGCCGGATAAACCAAGATAAGGCGGCTTTCCTGACAAAATCTGAGTGGTCCTGACCTGAGCGCCTAGGCGAAGACCACAAGCTAGTACAGGTATATCGAGATCTGAACAGCGACGCATGTTCGTGATTAAGCGAGAAATAAGGCTTCAAAATCAAGATAGGCATATCTCTGGTGGTTACTGGTGAGCCTACCTGCTACTTATGCGCATTTGGCTCCGTGTAGAAAACAAAATCCAGCACGTTTTGACTCCTAGTAAGACCTTTATGCTTCTGGTCGCTGGACAGAGCACTTCTAGACGTCGATACGGCTGGAAAGTGTAAGTTCGGACCAGCGGACATTGAATTTCAAATTCGAGCAACTGTATGCGCAGGCTCACCTCTTTTATGCTCAACGAGTTGGTTTATGCACACGGTGCTCCCGGTAGTAGATGCATTCAGGTTCCATACAGCTAATTATACAGAGTTCTACTTCGATTAGTGCGCCAATATTGCATTGTGGGCTCTGTCCCACTTCTCGGGATCCAGCGCTTGAGCTATCAAAAACTCAAATCCATCATATCTCCCTAGACTGAACTTACTTTGGCTCCAGTTTCTGGCCATATGCAGCCGCACTCACCAGCTAAGATATGGTCATAAATGTACTCACATGTGTAAACTCTGCTTGAGCACAGGATGGACAACATTCCAAATCCGTCCCACTTCCCGGGGTCCTACGGTATGGCTCCATTCGCAAAATATTCAATGTAATTACGTCGATGAGCTTGTTCAAACAGCCTCGGAATGAATCAACCGTCTATCTAGCCCAAGAGATAGAGCAGCTCTCTGGGCCAGCAACAACGCAGGCCTGAAGAAAGCCTGTAAGCGCTTCATCTGTCGATTTCGCCATGATCGACGCAGTCTGAAATATGAACATGAGCTACAATGAAAGATAAGAGGGCGTAGGAAAGGGCCACATACCTCATATGGAGGTTGGTTTGTCCAGTAAACCGGATCAGTGACGCCGTCTAGGGCTACTTGGTCGACACACTCCGGAAACACTATATGATCGGGAACTAAACATCGTGTTTCCTGCATATAAACAGATCCATACTAGCCGCAAAGTATACACCAACCACAGTTTCATGTCTACTTCAAAGCCTTGTTAGCTTCGGATTCTTAATAGTTCAAATCTTTATGTATCACTCACGAGAAGCTCTAATAGTTGATCAATTTGTCTGACCCTTCCAGACAATCGTGTAACTCAACGATGTCTCGAACCGTTGCGGCAGTTCCTATGCACTGGAGAATATCCCCGTTATGATCTACACACATCTTTCACAAGCTATCTCAAAGCTCATCCACGCCAGATAAATGAGAGTAGAACGCTCTGAGATTCTTGGGCTTGGTGAAGCTACCCTTGAATTCGGTTGCTTGGGATAAAGAACCGCCACTCTCCCAGAACGTGTTTTCCTGTTCAGGAGTATCGAAGCAATCAACGCGAGGATAAGTATGCCCAACCCCTCGCGGGTCCCAGGCTGAGAACACAACTAGTTGTTATAACGTATATTGAAGAAAAAATAGGGAGGCTCACCGACAAGGTCATACTGTCCCCCAACGATATCCATAATCTCCTTGGAATAATGGCCGAGCGCCAAATCAATGCCGTGTCCGCCAGGTCCGCCAGGGTTTAGGAAACGTGAGCCGAGCTTCGGCTTCGTCGACTCACAGCAGGATAACGAGCAACCATCAGCGATGCCTTGCCCGCGGTCTCGTTCTTGTAGTCGAGTGGCACCTCAAAGCGTCCACACTGTACGGTCGTGATATTGGTTTAGTCTAGTATGGGAACGGTCGACAGGATTTGTGTTGCTGAAGGTAGAAACATAGGGAGGTCGGTACAGCATATTCGATCCCAAAACAATAATAAGTCAGATGGCGCGGCGAGAATTTCGAAGAAGGTAGGGTCACGTAGTGTCGATAGGGGAGTTCGAAAATACTTATCAATCCTAGATGGATTTTATCTTGGCAACCAGTATTTGCTGCAAGTATTGGGCAACAAGATTAGACCCAAAACCATGCAGCGCCTAGCCGAATATCCCGCCGAAAACGAAGCAAGGGGCAGGAGACTTGTGCTCAGCAAGAAGTAGACATATCCTTGAAGCACATAGCTATTTAGTAGCTCCTGATAGCCAGCATTGTGACAGACACAAGTAAACATCAAATATAATGGTGTAGGTCAGGAGCAATGCGACGGCAACCAAGCAATGTCCCTACGAACACGTGACATAATTTCATCATTTGCCTCTTCTCAACCAAGACATTGAGTCTACCATATATAATGAAGTTTGCTGCGCTATAATCTATTAGAACTTAGAGAACTTGGGGAGTCGATTTCTACGATCGGACACCTTAACCTCACAGAAAGGTGCTTCTCAAACTGCCAAGGCCGCTTCTCGCCCATTATCCTACGTTTGGAGTGATTCACTTAGTTAACCCACATATAGATCACTAAATATTGCTCTTTGGCTTATATAAACTCTAATGCTCGCACATCGAAAACGCGACACTGAAGAACTTCTCGTCGTTCGCCCTGATAAACGCAGTCCGCTCGTCCATCAGCTCCGTTCGATACCGTTCCGCTTCCTGTCGACTCATCCCACCTTCAACGCGACTAAGGAAAGGTACGTTGGCTTGAGTAGGACCACCGGCTACTGGCCAGTCTTGCTGTTGGGGTGGCACAATCGTCGAAGAGGGTCGTTGGATTGCTGGATCTACGAGGAAGAGCGCAAGTATCTTTCGGTGCCCTAGCTTGGTCTTGTCCTTGAGCTCGAACGGAGAGACACGGTGCTGATAGAGGTTCGGAAACGCAATTGAACGATCCTGCGAGGTACGAACCGAGCCTAACTGGTTGATCATAGGCTCCTGGCTGTATTGTAGGTCTCCTGTCAATAACAGTCGCTATTCTGATTAGATTCCACTCACTTTCCAACCCCCCAGGTCAAGCGACATCCCCTCTCGTCTCCTTGGTCATAGGCTATAGGAATGGCAGCAGCGGTCCTAAATGCCAATCGACTCTCAGATATGTTATCTTCGTCGTAGTAATATATGCCAGACACGGCGATGGCCTCATTCGACATCCCTTCGACATGCCACGAGCCACCCGGATACGTGGGCTTCTCGGGAGTCTGCCCGAGGTGTCAATAGTGTTAAAGGTTCGACAGGCGCGGCTTCAACTCACCAAGTGGATGTTTGCCAATTTCACAATCACCTGGATCGTCTTGCCAGCCAACGTATATCTAAACTGCCTATGTTCTCGGCTGCCCAACACATAACCGCCTGGATACACGTCCGGGTCAAAGTACGGGCGACCGATAGCCCACCGCTGGTAATTTGCTTCGTTCAGCTCGTCGTCCAAGTCGATGCTCCATTCTGGTTTAGGCGCATACGTCTCGTTGTAGGAATATTCATTTGGGACGCGTTTGGGAACCACGTGATTCTCTGGTATTGAATCGGTGAGGACGTGCTCGAAGAGAGGGACAAACGCTGCAACAAGGTCTTCAACAGTGTGGTGAAGGTCAGGGTGCAGGCCAGGATTGAGATTGTTGATATAGCCAACGCTGTTTGTTGACTTGCCATCCTCAGATACTTTAAAATCCGTAGGCAGCCACTGGAACCGATGCGAGACATGGTAGTTCCCGTCCTCCTCATAGTACCCGTACCTATCGAGTGGCTCCCGTAGCGGAGGCATCTGTATCGGCTTTAGGCATTGCTGTTGCGGATTGGTGGTGTCATTGAAATAACCAAGAGTTCGATTGTAGACGATAGGGTAAAGCGAGGGGTGAACAAGGTCGAGGACCTGACCGTTGGAGCGAGGATGCCAGTCTTTTTCGGAATCGGGTATGTTCTCAAGCTTCACAACTCCCTCACTCAACCTCTGCTTCAAACTCGCCGGGATGAGCACATCTGACTGCCAGATCTTGTCGTAACAGGAAACCTGTATAATCGAGTTAGCTGTAAACCTAGACCAATTTCATCATTCTTACCTCAGCTCCCGTCGCGTTGTCGCGAAGCTTTGCGTATCCATCCAACTCCTTTAACACGTATTCCACGTGCGATGGCTTCATTAGCTGTGCTTGCTCGAGAGCTTCACATCGCCACTTGTCTAAAATTGTTTCGTCCCGGAACTTCATCCACCACGACGGCTTTTCACGAAGAGCGGCCGACAAAACGGTCATCTCTAATTCAACGAGCTTCAACGTAAAGGTTAGTCCACTGGCAAAGCGTCGAATAAGATAACGCAGCGTACCGGTTTTGCGCTAGTGACACTAGGGTCTTCCTCGTCATACATGTCCGCTCCGAATCCAAAGGGACTAGGAAGTGGGCGAAACGGCGAAAGGACTGGTGGTAGAGGTGGGATAGCCCGGACGCCGAACGGAACGCCCCAGCCACTGAAAGCTTGTCCGATAGAGAACATGTTTTGATGTCCTTGCAGCTTTCTTGGCCCAACCTTTTATACACTTTCCACCACATCCACGGTTAAATCTAGCCCCGGGCATTTTGCCCGGTTTGACAGATGTATGCGCTAAGACTACCCCTGCCCACTGGAGTATCCAGGCACAGAGTTATAGTTCGCTTCCGTCGTTCCGGGCACACATCAAACTTGCTGTAGTATATCGGGAAACCGGCCAGATTTCGTTGCCTTACCATTACCAACTCAGCAGATTGGCAGAGTTCCCGCCTTTATCATACAGATATATACATAGGTCTTTCAGGTGATGCGACGCATTTTTTGTGTATTCTTGAGCTCGCTCTCTGTTGAGATATAAATGTGTCAGTGTAGACCCCTGGAGTTCCGCGAATACCGGGAATCCTGCCACGTAATATCCTCCTCGTCGTAGAATAAAGCGCTGCACGAATATAAGACGATTCATACAGCATGCCATTGGCCGTAAATTGCCAGCTCATCAAAATACTGTGCATGTGTTTCTGATGGAATTATATGCATATTTCTAAGTATATCTTAGTGGAAACAATGTACATTTTGACGGGCCACTCAGATGGCGAAGAGCTTGCTAAGCAGAGTACAATGAGTTCTACGTAATCTCAAATATCTGTTTCCATCTATTAGAGAGGTTTTCACTTAGTTCCACGCAATTAAGGCGCATACATACAGTCGATGCTTTGATATGACAACAGCGTCCGTCAGGGAATGCCATATGCCGTATTTGAGCAGACTTTGAGCTATTGAAGCCAAAATCAACTTTCTTGAGGTTTCATGCTCTATAAAATGTGCACATCCATATATTTGCTGTGTTACTTTTGTCTATATCTTGAGTTCTTCAAGGGTACAGATCGACATCAAGTTTCGGACACAGTAGTTTCCTGAACCAGACTTTTGCACCCGTTGTAGTCGAAACGACAAAACTCTGAAACAAAGTCAGTGAATCGAGGCCAATCGCTGACAGTGTTTTACTCGGGACTTAGTAAGTCTACCCTCATAAACGAAGCATAACTACGTCTGAGAGTCTGAAAAAAATGCGAATTGTCGGTTTCACGATCCCAGCCAGCTTCCCGGCACGCCACGGTACAACATATTCGTGTAATGTTCAATAGCAATGGTTGAGCTTGTGATAGCGTGTCATATCAGTTGAATCTGGTCGCTTGGCTTAGAATACAGACGTATTGACTGAGCTCAGCTGCCAAGCTGGAAAATAAGTTTTATGTTTCTGGAGACTGGGCATAGTTGGTTCTCAGTCCTTGATAATTTCTCGTAGCTCATAAGACATACATGAACGCGTCTTCCAAGACATGGTATAACGCAACGAAAGCGACAAAGAATATAAACCGGTGATAGGAGGGCGCAAGGCATAGAATGATGACAAACATGACGATCAGCAAGTCTGACGCGCCCATGTTGTGCACGCATACATCACGCTGAGCCAAGCCTAGTTTTTAGAAAGAGCAAAAAGGGGTCTAGTGATGCCACGACGACGGACTTAAGATTCAAAAGAGTCAAAATTGGCCCATATGGGCAAGCGCTGATGAGTAAACTCACCAACTAAAGCCCTGAAATGTCCGAAAAATCTTTCATTTTTCCTGACCAGTGTGTCCATTTCGGTCCAACCCAGTGCACTGCCTTCCCGTAAACAAGGAGTTTCGTTGAGAGGGTTTCCTCATCCCAAGATGCGTCAGAATCGCTTGAAGGTTCTGACACAGTCTCATCGTGGACTGGAGCGGAAAGACGGTTCCGAACTTGACGTGTCCGGGTATAATGCTCTGCTTTCGGTACTTTCACAGAGTGGCTGTTATTTCGAGGTGGTTAGGTAGCTACGGACGGCCGAGGATTCCACTTACACAGCCTGAACATGTTTGATCATGATATCTCGAGAGGCGAGGAATGAGATGCCTAGGTCGGTGCACGTATCGCACTTGAAAGTCGCATGGCGAGTCTTAGAAGGGGGCTGGAGCTCTTCTGGCGTCTTTAGAACAACAAGAGGTTTCCCTTTTCCATCTTTACGCGATGTCGGACTGAGTGAATGCATGTCGTTGTATACGAGAAGCTTCTTGGATCCAGTTATGATTTCCTCCGCTTGGCGTGCATGCACATACGACTCTGCATAGTGTTGGATCTATGAAAGTATCAGTCATAAGATCATGCTACGCAAGCGCATAGCTTACTATTTCGTTCCAAGATTTCGGACGCGTATCCGCACATCTTGCACAAACGAACATCGAACCCAACGCTTGAAGCTCAAACTGCGTGGCATT
Organism: Ceratobasidium papillatum; assembly: GCA_037042815.1. Classification (NCBI taxonomy): domain Eukaryota; kingdom Fungi; phylum Basidiomycota; class Agaricomycetes; order Cantharellales; family Ceratobasidiaceae; genus Ceratobasidium; species Ceratobasidium papillatum. Next base: position 6,022 of record JAYRCO010000929.1, on the reverse strand, counting down.
CGCTCGTCCTAGCTGTCCTAAGATGGCTTTGGACACTTCCATCCCTTCGGCATAGCATTCAAGTTCGTCAGAGTTCCATGGATATCCCAGCTTTGGAGCTTTCTCATACGAAGGTTCAAAATACCCAAAAGTTCTCTGTTGGTGAACCCTGAAGAGCTCGGGATAGAACACCGGAGGAGGGCAAAGGTCGCCGTTCTTGAATCGGAAAACAGAGTCGGCGCGGAGAAGTACTCGAAGCCTGGGAGAAAGTTCCAACAAGAAGGCCGAATAATGAGATGGGAGCTGAAAATGTAATTCAAGTGGTTGAGTGTGATCGTCTGTTTCACTGACAGAAGCCGCGTTAAGAAGTCCGACAAGTTCATCCTCTGCACCACTCATCCAAGACTCTAGTTCATGCTCGACTTGGTGTCGCAAATGTTCAAACTCGGTCTCGAGTAGATTGAGATCGATGTCCTTCGCCAACAATCGCGAAATTGTCGGCGTCGTGAAGGCATCGACAGCGGAAGGAAATGCACGCCGAAGAACAATCTTAGATTGACTTGGAGATCCTTCGTGTAGGGATTCGTCATCTGAGTCTTCATTCCCCGTTTCGGCTCCGCATTCGCTAACAGCTAATAGTCCATTTCCATTATGCAGATTGTCGCTGTCTAGGCTGTTGGTCGAAGCGATGATCTTGTTCTTGTCAACCTTGAGTAAAATGCTGCGCATCGTGATATCGACTAGTAAAGTACGTATCCGACGTTCTCGCCTTCGACGACGATCTAATTCAGATCGTACGGTTTGCAGCTGCCGATTCGTGTCGAGATATGGGATCAGATGGGGATAAAGACGCTCCCATGCTAACGATGTATGGTGAGAGGCATTTGGATATGAAAGGGCTAGGCCACGTACTTCGATCCGTGAGTCGCTTAGGTCCTTCTGCCAATTTGATCCACTGGAGAGCAACTTCGTAAGGAAGCATCCAGTCGGACTTCCGCCAGCCAAGCTCCCCCAGGCGCTGGCGGACACTAAAGAGTAGAGCTGGTGAGATAATATACTAACTGGGAAGCTCTACGTACTCTTCACGGCGTTTTGCTCTTAGAGCATCAAGCTCGTTGGTGCGAGCGTCAACAATGTCATCGAGGAACTTCTGGAGAGTTTCTGCGAACTTCAAAACAAACAAGATGTCAGTAACTGTGATTACTTCAAAAGCGCAGCATACCTGGTACCGGGCTTGGCAGATGCCAAATATCTTTGATCTAACCCATGGACGATACTCGATATCTGGATAGCTGTCCAGAACAGCCGTCTTGTCAGATTTCAAACACACTCTTGACCACTTCCGGAACCCCGGCTTGGAAGCTTGAGGGTTGTCAGAGCGCCGAATTAGATACTGTGCGGTCTCAGCTTGCCTATTGAGTAGGGAACCAGCGGTATTATGTCTTCATCGAGGATTTCATCGAGGGCAACGAGTCTTGAGAAATGCAAACATTCAGTAATAGACAGCTCGAGGCATTTGATGAACTCACTCGGTCTCGCAACACGACTTGCAGAGGCGCACGTTTAACTCTGGATCCATGAGACGTTTGACACTTATGCCGCAAGACTCGACGTAGAGTACCTATCAACATGGTGGGGACAAAAAAAGTATAGAGAACCTACTGAGCAATGCTTTGAGAAAACTAGAGCGGCATACTCTGGTGCGCATAGGTCCTTGGGGCAAGGAGGAAGACCTTCCACATTCTGTATCGCCAAATGCCAAAGATACGCAGAAGCTACACGCATGAATAACTTCCTAAGAGCCTTACAAGAGCGGGAGAGCGATATCAAGCAAGCGGGGGTCGCATAACGGGCGATCTGTACCAAATTAGACAGATAGATGACTTGCCCGAACAGCACTCATAAGCTCACCTCTAAGAACAGTTCAACCGAAAACCACATAGATCCGCTAGGAGGTCGTGCAGTCTTTTGTGCGTACTTATTGCCTTGTATTCTAGCTATTCTTGTTGTGGCTGGCTTCTTTCGAGGCGGAAATCGTAAAGCACGGTCGTCACCTGTACCTCCTATTGATTAGATGAACCAATTTACATTGTGGATTAGTCTTAGGGCGGTTCAGCGTGTGTTCAGTAAGCGGAGCTGCGTACCTTTATTACATGAACAAGATTTGTTTATTAGATGAATATTGAATGAATAGGCACAAGTGGAACTGGAGTGCCTACCGTCACTCATCTTTGCTTCGAGTACACGTTCAGCGCTAACACTCGTGTTATTGAATTTTCCCTCACTGTATTATATACCCATACCTTTGACGCGCTTGCTGCCGAGTCCTCATTGTGGTGGCACGGTGGTGTGGCAAAAGTGCAGCAATCGGCACGTGACAATATTGGCATCTGTGACGTCAGCTCACTCCGGGTGGAAGCAAAGCGGTACGATATGTCCTTCAGGCCGCGCAATCGGGCGCTCACCATTATAAAGCTTCACGCTTTCCCCTTGGCTCGTACCCGCAGAATTCAGAGGCGTCCGCCAGCGGCCCCTAGAACTGTGCCTAGTGGTCATGTTGAATGTCACGGACCCCTAATTTCCGAGCGGCTAAGAGGCCTCCGATAGAATAGCCGACACGGATATCACACCCACGAAGAGGGACGTAAGGTATATTCATGCCATGGCCAATAGATATAAATCAGCTTCTTTTGGGTCATGTATCGACATCTTCGGTAATTTTCCAGCTACCAAGCACCTCCCATGTATCTGTGGTATTTTTGCTTTTTTACTTTTACTATTTGGGTATCCCAGCAGCGGCCGAGCGCTGCGGTGTGAATGAGTTATATTGTCCCTGTTCGGCGACTTAGAGAACTATATTCTGAGACCGCTTTCACATAGTATCAATGCTATTTGAAGGACGCAATCTACCAGTCCTACACATGCCACTGTAAGTGAAGTAGAGTGCCCCCGTGCTATGCATCTCGAGTATCCACCTGAGCTAATGGTTTTTTTAGATAGGGATGCGCCTAAGACCAGAACCATAACGGATGATATGGTTTGGGACACTTGGATTGACGAGGCAAGAAGGGTCGTCGTACACAAGGTAAAGGATTCCGACTGGCTTCGTACCTGGGTGAACGACGAAAATAAGGTGAATGGGCTCGACTGATGTAGTGGTTCATGATGATGCTCACGTCCAAACATAGTTTGAGTGGGAACATCAGACTTGCAATTATCCTACTAAAAAACACTGTACGAATCGCCTATCACAATAACCGGAGAATCTGGTCGAGGTTCAGCACGAGTACTATTTACCGAGCTGTACCGTTTCACAAAAACTGACCAGAAAACGGGGCGGGAAAATAAAGTATTTGTCTTCACAATTTGTGCCGTGGTGAGTATCCAGCTTCTTATACTGAATGCAGGCTCACACAATAGAATGTCAGATGAATCATCCAGCGGAGCACAAGCCCCACCGGCAGTGCTTTCCGGATGGTATCCAAATTTTGAAAACAGAAAAACTAGGCCAAGTCCTTGTCCTAGAGGACGACTGATTGTTCAAAATTCCATCCCCTGAGCGACGTTCCGAAACTCCTTCATTGTACATTTCCACGATCCATAGTGAGTTTGGGGCAGTCAAAATTGCCGCTTTATCTGCTTGTCCTGAATAGTGATTGGGCCACGTTTATCAGCTACTAAGTAGATCCTGTATGCAACTAACAGCATATCTTTAATATCCTGTTATCATGAGAGACTCGGCTCACCGTGTGGTGTCGTAGAATGAACCAGACCCATAATCTCATACAGCCCCACCCCCTTGTGCTCTGCGTTGAATGCTCAGATTGGCCACTGCCAGTGTGAGATCGCTTCTTTGTGCCCAGCTGTCTTATTTAATTGAGACACGATGTGTACATGGGGTTTCCGCTAGGAAAAAGTATGCAAACACCTCAATTATTTGAGAGCCATCCTCGCCTTCTCAAATCCTGCTCTGTGTCCTTGATCGTCTCCTCAAATCTCCTGAATTGAACTCCCAGTACTCGCCTGGCCTTAGTCGAGTCAAACACAACGTGCTTCAAGAATTTGCCAGCCCCTGGGGTGCCTTGTGGATATGACAATGAAAGAACATCAACTATCAACCGTCTGTTAGTCTACAACCAGAATCTATGATTGCGGCACGTACGAGCATCTTGCCAAGCATAGGGTCCAAGAGCAGTAATAAAACGCTGCCCCCCTGCTTCTGGAACCTCCAAAGCTCGAAGATGAGCGAACGCTACGTCTCGAACGTCTCCAAAATTGCTAGTTTCGAAACTGCATGAGTTTTGTATTACACGTGTAAGATTTAGCCATTTACGTGTTAGGGGCGAGCAGTAGGTCTTGAGCGATTTGTCCTTGTTTCGCGTTGACAATTTTGTAAAACATCCCGACCGAAGTATTGAGCTGCGAAGGGGTGGAGACTTCGTGGATAAACGGCCCAAGAGTCTGATAGCTCATAGGAAGTAAGCCGATAGTGCGCATATAGCCGCATATACTCACCACCAAAGGATGAGTTGTAACCAGATCCCAATGACTCTGCTTTCCGCATTCCGCCCAGGCAGCTTTCTCGGCAAGAATCTTACTCGCACGATACATATCGTTTCCTGCGTCTTTGCCTTTTTCTCTCACTTGCTCAACCGAGTATGTGTTCCAATCCTCCTAGAGACGAACGTTAAAAATGGTGAGATACTAAGCTGACTACGCACATCGGTAAACACAGCTCCAGAAGGGTCAGATGGATCGAGTTTCGGTGGGTGAACTATGGTAGCAGCGCTAGACGTGTATACCACACGTTGAACTTGAGGTGCATACTTTTCCACGCTTTTGAGTACGCTCAATGTCCCATTGACAGCGGGCCCTATCAGTTCTTCAAGCGGATCAAATCAGTATTTGGGTGCAGATATTCATCTGTGAAGCAAAATACGTACCATTGGGATCATCAGCCGTGAACGTGCAAGGGGAAGCTGTGTGTATCACAGCGTCTACTCCTCGAACTGCCTCATCGAATGCTCCATCCTGTATGAGAAATTAGACCCTGCCTAGAGTATTTACAATCAAACTCGCTCACCTCAGCCATGTCTTCCACTATATCATACTGGAACCTGTCCCCATAGGACTTGAACAGATTGGCAAGGTAATTTCCCTTGCTCGCAGAGCGGACGGTACCACTATCAATTCCAAATACAATCAATTTACTACGTCAATTTAGTGAGCAATAGTACGTCCTACCGAACTGTATATCCAGCCTCGAGTAAAGTCTTACAAATCCAAGCGGCGATGAACCCACTAGCGCCTACAAAGTACGACAATCGGATTTCAACATCGAGCCTCGACAGGAAAATTACTTACCAGTTACAAGGACAGTGGCTGGGGCTTTGATAGAGGGCATGCTGAGTCCTTAGATTGGAAGCGGGCAAATAAACTCGACCCGATATACTACATATAAGGTGCCGGGTGGAGGCTCGGGCAACAATCGGCGTACACGCAATACATCCGGCGAATCCTATTGGCCCCACAATCTGATCAGTGGGCTTGGTCATGATGCAACCAACACAACCGGGTTTGTCGGCCAAACATTTCCTTGCAGATTTATTCAAACACACGCGAAATCGTGAAAAAGCCAGTGAATTCTATTATTTCAGATGATGTATTAAGATAAAAGTACTAACGATACATTACTCAGGCATTAAACACATGCTCTAATCTCCCTCGCACACGCTCTCCGCACAGCGACACCGCCCATTCAAGCCTCCTCTTTCTCCTATCTGTACTCAACCCACGTCCTTCCCAACATTCAGGATACGTTACAATATCATCTTGACCCTGATCGTAAAGCACAATCGCACTAAAGAGTGTAGGTCCGGCTTGATGTGTAACTGCGCCAATAATCATACGCGTGCGATCTGTATCCTTCGAGTCCATACCTAGGCTGGCTGGCGAGTTCGAATCATTAACACCGTTCAGATCCGGCCATAGACTAGCCGCCAGATGATGAACCGCAATGAAGCGCAAGAAACCCGTTACGCCA
>JAYRCO010000928.1:0-15317 GCA_037042815.1 Ceratobasidium papillatum | reverse complement strand
GCCACCTCAGTTTGCTTTATCTCGTCCACCACAGGGACTCAACGACACACTGTAAACACACACTAGACAAACACTATCAATACACTATATAAACGAACGTAGCCACCACTTAAGGGTACCACAAAGAGAGCGTCAAGGGGTCTCGACAGCGAGGTCTAGAGTCAACTATCGTCGCGCTGTCCAAAGTCACGTCTTGCCTTTCGTGTGCTATATAAACATGACAGTCAGTCTAAGGAGCAATACTTTGAGATGGAAAAGTTCTCACTGAGATGGTGCATTGGTTCTTTCGGTGCCTGGCGTCTTTGATTCTTCTTGGGGGGCGATGTGCCCCCTTCGGCGGCACGCTTTCCAGCCGTGCCAGCCGTCTTGCTTCCATTTCCCGGTCCTTGTGAGCTTTCTTCAGCCTGATTTTTTGACTCAGCATCCGGGCCAGTCGGGTCTGGAATAATCATGCCAACTTCTGCGGCCTTGGGGGTAATATCTTGCTCCTATACACTGATCAGTTGTGAGACCTGGTCCAGATCATCGCGACGAACCTCCCACTCGTTCAGCCATTCGGGTGGACCTGACAGCTCCACACGGTCCCAACTGTTCGGACCAAAGTCTCGTAACCATTCTGGACCTTCAGGCTCAGGAAGGTCGTGACGATGGGGCTGCAGGGTCCTCAGCCGGTCTATGGAACGCGATATCGCACCGACAATGCGCTCAATACACATGTCAATCTCACGCTCCAGGCTACCAGATACGTTCACATTCCTCCGGTGAAACCAGTCCGGCTTTACTCCATCCACAGCACGCAGTCTCGCGATGCTTATCTTGAGTACAATTGCAACCAACGCCGGCCACTTGATACCCCAAGGGCCACCTTTTAGAGTCCCACTTGGTTGAATTAACCATTGTCGATAGTCCATGAAATTCAAGAAATTATAGAGGCACCACTCTTGCTTATCCCTCGGAGCCTCGAAAAATATTGCGGGGACGTGTAAGTTCGTATCGCAGAGAAAGTAGTCGAGACCGTTCGAATATCCCGGCGGCTGTTTTGGCAGCAAAGGCAAACTTTTTTGAAAAAGTCCCCAGCTGTCTTGAGACGGCTACAATTATGCTCATTAGTATAGACGCAACAACACTCGTGGTCAGGCTTACGCAATCCGGAAACTCTCCGTCGTGTCTTGACAAAAGGGATAGTAGCAGCGACACGTTTTTACCTTCACCGTGCGGCAGCATTCCCAGAATGCGCTTCTCTTCCTTCTTTGGGATCGATTTGTAGTTGGTGCCTGGGTACGCGCACGGAAGTTCGCGACGGGATGTATGCAGCCAGTGCAACCATCGCGCATACAGCAGACACTCGGCAGGGTAGCTGATCCGTTTACAATCGGGATGGATATCCACAGGTGGTCCAGACGCATAAATCCCCGGTCGTGGCTGTAAAAAATGTAATTGAGCACCAATCTCCAGCTCGCCCTTCTGAGCTTGGAGAACATGGTCGCGCCATGCTACGAGATGATCGAAAGACATGACGAGCGGGCTTTCGTAGAAGTAAACTCCAACTGGGTAGTTTCTCCTATGCGTCAGTGCAAATTCCTGGCTCTTGGAATCGACCTCCAGCAGCTGATAAGGAACATCGCCTTGACCTCCCGAGTACTCTAATCATATATCAGCGCCTCTCGATTTTGATGCTACAGCTGACGACTCACTCCAAAACGCGTTTTGCCAGATATCCAGCTGCCGCCTTAGCTGTGGCTCGGGCAGTGGACGCTGAGGGAAAATGGGTCGAAGGTTGTTCTGTAGATCGCCAACAACAGTACTGGTCGGTGTGTGGATGTTCACGTTTAGATTTGGACCTAGTGATTCAATCGACTCGACCCGGTAAGAGCCCACTCGTCCATCCCTGTAAGAATACATACCAATGGTCATTCCTGCCCACATCATGAATGCATCTGCCACTGAGGTACAGGCATTTTCCTTCAGGAATGGTCGAGCACGGGACGTCGCGACGCTGTACAACGATCATTTAGAATGTTACTCATAAACACTTTGTTCACTAACTCAAAGTATTTGATCTTTTCGTCCTCTGCATATACCCCTATGGTAACCATTTCAACTCCTAGATAACGGGATATTGCTCGCATGACGTGATCCACATGCGCTACCAGGTCTTGGCGACGACTGCAGTCCCATGTCAATATCCTCAGTGATCCACATCCGACCTCCCACTCACTGTCTCAGATGAACACAATCCAAAGAGCTCCAACACTCTCTAGACTCGTTGAGAAGTAGACTCAATGTCTCGCGCTCCTCACGCAGATCACGTTCCATAGGCTTATAATGAATAGACAAGTACTGTGTAGGGTCGGGTGGAGGTTTCTGGCTGAACCATTCCGAGGGTCTCTAACAATTGCAAGTGTGAGCGTGCCGGCGGGAATGCACCGGAACTTGTAGCTTACACGTCTTCTCACAGGGTCAGGATGATTCTTGCGAAGCCAGGTCATCATGCGCTGAATATGAAGCGACAACAGTGAGCTTTCATGTCATCTGATGTGTCTCAGTAACTTACATCTCTCGAGAAGCAAGCGGCTTCTATGTCCCATCCTGTTTCGGCGCGAAGTTGCTCGGGCCATGTCTCGTTATCTCGGTTAACTCCCAGTCTCCAGGGAAATACCCTCGTGAATTGATCGTACATGGTATCCTTGAACTGCGAACAATTGATCGGTGCGTCAGTCTTTTGTCTGTTCGAAGAATCACACACTTACGATGGTAACATCCGCTTGCGAATCCTCGTCCAAGCGGAGATATTCTGCCATCTTATTGTCCCATAGCCACTGCTGTTCTGCAAAAGCAAAATGCTGTCTTCCAATTGGAATGAGATGGCTCAAAGGTAATGCAGCAGCCGCCATAGTTTCTAGTAGGGTAAATGAAGAAGGGTTTGGTTGTTTACGTGTATTGCCAACGCAAAGTTCAATTCATTACACGTGTTCAGGGTCCATATACAAAAAACGCGCCTGTAGGAGACAGCACAGCCTGAGCGGAAGCATGTAGGCTTGCCGAGTTTTACATGCTCGGTCGTCCTACAACCTGTAGAATATAGATGTACATGCACATAAAGAGCGGATTTGTACTCTGTAGCTAGGTTATCTCTCAGTGTGAATGCAGTACTTGCTTTCTATCAGTACACACGCCTCTAGCGTTGTCTTGAACACACTGTGATCTGCGCCCTAACAGTATAATTTCAAGACGTGCACGGTCTCTACACAACTGAGTCGAACAACCCGCTGAATCACAAGATAAGGGATTGATCATCGCGCCCATCCGCAGCCTGCCTGTGATCAAGCCAGAAGAAATTGTCTACTAATGATTCAAAACACCATAAATAGACAGGTGGGTGGGGGGTTGAGGGCACCCTGCAGTAGTCACATGTAGCTCTAATGAAAAATTTAAGACAATCACAACGCTATTCTTATGTGTGCAATGAGCGCACATTCAAATATGTTGAACCAGCCCCCCAAACATGGAAGAAAGAGCAACAGAGTCACTTGAGACATCATGCACCAGCAGTAGCTCATATTGGGAAATAGCAGTGATTCAGTAAGTATATGCTCATTGTAAGACATTAGTCATAGACATGAGTGGGGGACAAAGATTTTGCTCTTTCAAAGAAAGGTTGCACCCATGATCGTACTTCGTCCCGACCTTATTCTGGCGTTTTGTTGAACAGCGCCCATCGTGGAGTCTCAAAAACCAACCCTATGTGCAGAGTTGTTTATCACATTGATACACCAAACACCAGTTTCACATATCAGCATAGTGAAACAAAACCAAACGGTATTCATGACACTCATACATACAACACAACCCAGCGGAACTCATACCGCCTGTAATGCAGGCTTACTGAATGTATCATTGATGTAGGTACACTTACAAAGGGAATGACTACAGTCTACACTCGCTCACATATAGGCGACGTAAGGAAAAAGCCGGTTTACAAAATCTCGGTCCGCCAATTGACCCTCGTCGCGACCATAGTTATCGGTCCCCGGCGGTCTCTGACGCGACGATGGGTCGGTAAGTGTAACGGTCGTCGGGACGATGAGGGTCGGGTCATCGTCACGACGGTTGCTGAAGCATCTCCTTGCGGCCATAAAACAATGAGAGAGAGAGGAGGTATCATCTGACCTTTATGCTGTACGGCTTGACCGCGAAACTCCAGCACCGAAACGCGTCATCTAGTGGGTTAGATTAGGTAGGGCCACCATCCGGGCGGGATGTGCTGACACTGGTTTCAGTCACGTTTTGGGTAGTTTGAAGTTGACCTTGACCGCGAATGGGACCCGTGGAGGTAGACGCGATATTGATGTAGTCTCTAATACCGCCACTGATTATGAAGATGTTGGCCTTGGGGATAGAACACCGCAGGCAAAGAGCTCGATCGTTGTGTTAGCGTATTCGTGGACATGATCCCCAGTCGGCTTACCCAAGTCAAGACCTGCTTGTAGGTTCGCAGGCAAGTGAGCGGGTGTTAATTGTACTGGACCGACGATCGGCGCGCTTCCCCTAGCATCCATGGTACAAACACGTCCGTCAGGATTCCAGACAGTAAGTTTATTCAGAGAACCATCGTCTATCGTCTGGACATGAGGGCCACTTTGTTGAAGTCACGACCAGACGGTGTAGGTAGACCACAATCAAGCTGGATCTTGCTACCGAGAAGAACCGCAATCTCATTTGAGGTCGGTACTCAGAGCGGGTCGTCGGTTGGGTCGAGTTTGGCAGCCATGTTGAGGATTATGTCGAAGGGTAGAAACGGAATATGAGAGAAAGTTTCATAGTATACCCTGCCATTATGTTCATGACAGTGACATGCACCTTGAACCTGATGGGCAGGCGGGTGGAATCGAGGTTACGCAAAGTATAATTTGGCCACTCTCTATCTAGCGGTACATTATACCAAGGTGTGGGTTTTGGCGTAGCGACGAGTAGCAATATCACCTGGAATTGAGTTTTTGTCAAATGATCGCGTGATGGTGGGAAGGTGAGCAACTCCAGGGCTAGATTGTTACTGTAACGACTAGCATTCACAGCAACCACATCAGGGACCGATCAATGAACCTGTACACCCACCTCGACCCCTCTACTCACAAATTTCAAACTCGTCCTGAATCGAGCCCTACCTTCGACTATTGCGGTTGATATCTGAGCCAGATTGACAAGAAGGAGCCTCGTCGGTTCTTGGAAGGCAAACCAGTTTCAATTCTGTGTAAAACCTTCTTTGACTAAATTGTACTTATACATAGCATTCTACCGAAGATAACAGGCATATAGTTCCAGATTGTATGAATTGAATCGCTTACGCGTAGAATAGCCTACGATAGGCTTGTCCAGAAGTTCGAGCTTGTGCATGTGGTGCATGCATACAGAGTACACTCTTCCACTAGTGCGAGGCTGGAGGCTGGAGGCTGAGTTTTATTTAAGAAAGTAAGTCAAGCTGGTCTTGCAAAGAATTGCTTGGGCCGCCAGTCACGCATACTTCAACTTCCCTAACATCAATCAATAGTATCATGCTCTAGGTTTAGATGATTCACTTGAACAGGACTGTCGTCATACAATTCTCAAGGAACTTTTTTTCATCATTTGGATATCCCCATTGAGTTAAAGCTGTAAATCCAGCGCTTTGCGACCATTTCAAGGTTATGATTAGTACCTGCTGGCGAATCCGAAAAGTTTACGTGATGATACTTGTCACGATGTTGCTTCCTCATAATCCATGTAAGTACCACTTTAAAAGCAAAATCAAATCAACGCTGCTAGGCTGAGAACTGCCCATGAGACTCATCAGTACTAAGCGAGTTTGATCGCTTGCAGTAGTCATAGCTACCTCATCAAAGCCTATAAGTATCCCAGACTAGCAACGAACGAACTAACATCTTCCTGCCGCCCATCCCCCGTCATTCATCTGGTCTCTGCAAACGACATGAAGTGCATCATTGCGTCTTCCATTTGGGCTATCTTGTTTGCTAGTAGCGCTGCCGCATATACTCCCGTTTCTGGTATATACCCTCTCAATGTAACCAAGTCGAGCATTGCGACTACTTATGGTGGAAACTGGCCCGGAGGGATGTGCTCCTTCTCTGATTATCCGCATGATGGCCTGAACGGTGTCGCTCTTGGTGGAGAGCAATGGTTCGGCGCCGCTGGATGCGGTGCTTGTATCAAAATTACCGGTGCAAGTGGATCTGTGATTGCCATGGTCAACGACCAAGTAAGTGTTGGTATTTATTGAGAGGTGTGTGCAGTGTTGACTCTTGCTCCTATCAGTGTCCAGAGTGCAAGGATAACCACCTTGATCTTGACGAGACTTACGCGGCTAAGGTAGACGCTAACTTCAGGACTAAAGGTATTTTCGATATCAAATGGTCGGTTGACTCGTCCTTGCCAACGTGAGCGAGTCACTAATGCGTTCATTTATTTACCTAGGGAATTCGTTCCTTGCCCCGTTTCTGGGAGTTTGCAGTTTAAGAACAAAGAAGGCACCAGTAAGCTGATGCCACCCCCCTACGAACCCTAAAATCTACTCACACATCATGCTGATAGGTCAATGGTACTTTGCCATGCAGGTTCGCAATTCTCGTCTCCCCATCGACACTCTCGAAGTGAGCACCAACGGTGGTGCAAGCTGGACTAGAGTCGCTCGTGAGGCCTACAACTTCTTCACCTCATACAGCGGATTCGGTGAAACTGTTGACGTCCGAGTCACCTCTACCACTGGCCAACAGATTATTGAAAAGGGCGTCAAGGTTTCTAGCGGCAGCATCGTTCAGGGCACTAAACAGTTCTCTACCTGAAATGTATGTTACCGCTGTTCGATGTCCAGCGCTTGAGTATGTGGCCTTAGAGGGCTCTCGCTATAGAATATCCGCATTCATGAGAGACGCTGGGCACTGCCGCAATTTGGGTGGTGTTTGGTCAAATTTTGATCAGCTTCACGACCGAGATTTATCTATGAGACTCGTCTGTTCCCGGATAAGTCTTCATATTACATTCACGTAGAGAGTATAGTAGCTATTGTATACTGAGAAACGTCGCTCAGGACAGGAAATGTTTATCAGAAGTTGTTCCAAAATCAATATGTGTGCGCATGAACGAGGTGAAAAACTAGCATTGATTTTGACAAAAGATTGACGCGTGAGCTGAAGCCACAACGCGGACGAAACCGAAGAAGATAAACTATCTCTCTTTCCCTCTTGACGCATCTTCAAAACTACACTCGACCGTAATATATTGTGCACTCGGAAATATCATTTGCCAGGTGACGGTACAGCGGTAAGCACAGATGTTCTTAGTATAAGTTCCACACCCCCTATTCATCGCACAATAAACACAATACCCCCTCTGGGGACGAACAACCCATTTAGGGCTTTGACTCTGATGTCTTCATCGGCCACCTCGTGCGCGAGTGCTCCCGAAACACGAAGTAGATAGAGAAGGAAACGGGGATGCATTCGCCGACTTTCAAGATGACCTGAGAATCGTTGTCAGTTCATGATACCACGGCCAAAAGAATACATACTCGCAGAGTCCGGCTTGGACGTTTTAGCCTTCTCGATTGTGAACGTATAAATCAACGGCAAGTGGATCGAGAAGTTCATGCGTACGCACTCCTTGGCGGCTCGACACGAAGATAAAGGTTGTTCGCGAACTTAATCATGTGTCTGGTATCCCTAACTATCTCTCCCATCAACTCCTATCGCACACACCAAATTGAGACAAGACGCACCGAGCTTTTTCACCTTGCGATTCTCCTTAACAAACTCAAACAGAATCATATCTGCGTCTCGAGCGTTCGAAAACATCCATGCAGCCTCGTCGTGTGCGCCTCCGAATCGAGATCCAATAGTCCAGAGACCAGAGACCAGGCGCAAGGGATGAGATCAAATCCTGGCCTGCACCTGAAGCAGTCATCGTCTTCATCGTGCTGTTTACCACATTAGCTTAGCTCATCAATAGAATAAACCAACCAACTCACTCAGTGACGGCCAGATCGTGAGCCGTAGTAAGCACAAGAACAACCTTGAAAAACTTCGTCGCCCTGATGGAAGCCGCCTCTTGAATTCCAAGGAGCTAAGTACAACACCTAGCCCCATATCCTGCTTGTCCTTGCCCGAGATCCGCATCCCCACATCCCCGCATAGAACAGCTCCTGCCCTGCGCTCGTCCGAGATTGTGGAAATGAACACCGTCGGCCTATGAGTCATCGCGAACTCCTGATAATCCATGGAATCTTTCGTACGTCTGTCGAAGAATGAGTGGAAGGTCGTCAAACGTATCGGGCATGCCAAAATCAGCGGCTTTCATAGCCTCTTTCTTCGCATTGAGTGCCTTGGATTGCGAGTTGGACATCCCACGGACATCTTCGCGCACATCCAGATCGCCCAAGGTGCAATTGGATTGGTGAGCTTGCCCGCTTTGACCACTTCGATCGCGCAGTACTCTTCAACGCCACCAACTTCACTGAGGAGGGCCGACAACTTGCGTTCGAGGTCCGCTACGTACCAGAGGAAATGGTCGATGAATGAGGTTCCTGGGTAACATTTACCACTTATCACCATACCCTCGTAGGTGCTGTCGATGACGAGGGAGCAAAGATTGTTGAGGTCGTTGGACATGTCACTGGCCTTGGACATGTATCCGACGGAACCGGCGGTAGATTTCCGAAGCAATGATGCTGTCCATCATCCTGTAATTGAGTTAGACGGGGTCGAAATAGTATATGCGCGAACTCACCATCCCGAGTTACCAATGTGGAAGTAGCCAGGCATAATGCGACCAACTATCGCAGGGCCTACGACCAAGACACTGTTTCCTGGGTCCCACGCAAGATCTCAAGAGTATGATGTTCAGATACACTACCGGTGATCAGAGCAACCTTTTGACATACAGAACTAATCAGTTCCAATTGGGATAAATGAAACGGACAACTTACCTAGTGCGAAATCCCAAGAAAATCCTCCACACTTCCAAACACTAGACGAACTCGCAAAACTCACAACCACTTCTGGATCGGAGTGTTTCTCGTCAGCTTCCTTGACGTCCGTATAGACGGGGAGGAGAGTCTCCCTCGTTCTCCAGTAGATAATGCATACGCTGCCCTCCAAGCGGATAGATCATAGCTGCAACCCGGGTCTCGCGCCCGCACAAAGGATCAGAATTCAGCACGCCCTGATGGCCCGTGGCTGAAGGTGATACATGAACGACCAAGTGGACGCGTTAAACCGGCTGTACGTCGAACGGGTTCACAACGGCGCTCCAGCCCCGAATCGCACGATCCAGTCACCGGATTGAGTGCGTCTATCGTCTAGTCGAAGAGCTCCGATACCAATGTCGGGTGGATATTGGAAGGTTCCGCTGGGGGAGAGCCAAAAGCGGTCTGAGAAGCGTTCTGGACGACGTTACTCTTGGTCTGAGGGGTACGTTTCGCAGCTCCAAGCGCGAGAGGGACGATCTCGGTGATATAGGTCGAGGATCCATAGACTTGGATCGATACTCTGAGAGTATTGCCGAGAAGCCGCATGATCTTAAGGCATGCATGGTGATTCGGTTCTACATGACAGACAAAAATATGGTCTAGAGCCGAGTCGCGGACAACTTGAGCGCGCGGAGAATGCCCCTGAACGTAGCAGCGATGTTGGTAAATTGGGCATCCGACAATGAGGATTTTACCCTCGGAGGTTGACACGCCGCGGGTGGTGAGGTCGATATCCTGGTTTGGCGCACCCGGTTTCCCCTCATGGTTGTTTAGCTCGTGAACTCGTAAGCGGCTCTTGTATCGGAGTAGACGATGGGCGCGCCCTCTGCGACAACCAGTATTCCCGTATACCCGTTGGGGTTCAAGACGACAAGTCTGAGCGAAGCACTAGTTCTGCCATCACGTTTCTGGACAAACGGTTCCTTGGTCAAGTTACGATCAAATGGTGCAGGCTGGACTGATTTGCAGACCATCATCGAGTTGGATTTTGCGATCATAGAAATGTGATAGCTCCCTCGACGGACATACTGAGATCACAAGTGATGACCTCCAATAGTAGGCATGTTGACTTGGCGGTCTGGTCGAGTCTGATGGCCACGTGAAGGAAATGAATATCGAGGGACGAGTTAGGAGTTGTATCGAGGAGGGCGAGCAGGTTGATTTATATATGTGAGAGGCAGATGGCAGTTTACATCGAGGAGAGAAACGAGAGGGAGCCGCTGAAGACGCTCTTGCTTCCAGCTTGAACGGCAGCGAGAGACTGGGACTTCCACGTCCAATACGCGAAGCGGGAACGCCGCTGGCGGAGACCGTCTCGTACAGTAGGTAAGTCGACTTTCATATTTGGGGAAGCAGTCGCCAGGATCAGTCGATGAAAGGCGGTTGTCGAGTGAAAGGTGGTGGAGGTTGGTCTGTAGGATCGTTGTTGTAACGGACGGCGCTTGGTTACATGTCTGTGGCTAGTATAGCTGATTATGTAACCGGCCGTCACATGCACTCACGCCACGCCTCGAATATTCGCATTATATGCATAGCCTCTTCTATGCCATCGTATTAGGCCCACCACTGGTTGTGCGCTGTGGCGCGTCACACTTACATGCGCGACTCTGCTCCGCATAGTCATCATGTTTTTGTCTACTGTTACGACCAGTCACACGGCCGTTACACGTGATCACCAGCGCTGAAACCCGCCACCTCGTCGCCCCTCGTGCTCATGCCTCGCTCACCCACTTACTCCTCTCCCTTTCAGCTTCATATTCGACTATCATCCTTATTACATTGATGCTCCTTGCTTAGCAGCTATGCGTATATTCTGTCACTCCTGTTTCATTCTCGACCGCTCGCTTACTTTCATTTGGTCTCTACATCTCATTTCATATTTGTCATATAGTCTATCGTATACACTCGTCTTATGCGATGGCTCGTAAATCTCCTTACCGTACTGAACGCCAGTTTTTTCCCCATCTCTTGCTTCGCTCGTTCTCATCATGCTTAAGTCGTTCTCCGCGTCTCGGCACTTCTCGATATGAGTGCTTAGCTTCTCCTCGTCTCGAGTCTGACATCTACCGACATATCCAGAACGTGGATGAGCGTGTTTTGTGTCGATTTCTTGTTTGCTGTCATTGCTTATACAGTGGAGCCAGCTGCTCCGTGAACCCCCAATGTCCTGGTTTTCGGGAGCGCTCAAAGGGCCCCTTTTGCAATCATGAGCTTGATTAAACCCTGATGTGAGCTGTCAAAATCAGAGTAACTGTTGTGGAGCGATCAGTTTTACCATCGTCATCCTGTTTTGGTTGTGGGGCCTCGGTGCCGACCCCAGTTTTATGTATCACACGTAGGCTCCTTTTGTTATTGCTGACTCTAATTCTGCCCGATTAGCAAAAACAGGATCTTTTGGTCCCATAGAGGCAGCTTCTTTGGTTAACTACGCAGTCAACGTCTTCCGCAATCCAAACTCGATCTTCCTCATCCTCCTCTTTGTCTTATCTCAAGGCTCCTATTGAATGCAGAACTGTGGCAGCCACTATGTAGTTCCTAGAGACATTTTCACCCGTCTGCCAGTAAGCAAGCCGTCAGCTAGTTGTCAGGCTACAAGGCAATACAAATAGTAAAACAACATTTACGAGTCGAATCCAAAATCCAAGAACCATTCCCCCATTTCTATGCTTCGTTCTTCCTATCTCCACTACGCTTGGGCCCTTCCATATCCATTCATTCTTCGACATGGCCTCGAGCTCGTGATTCTCGATGGAAATCTTCGCACGCCACGTTTTAGAAACGATCAATGATGTAATTCCGCAACTCGTCTAGAGCATCTCCATGGCTCCCAGCCACTCTTTCTTGAGGTTTACCGACCATACGACTACGCAACTTGCCGAGGTTGAGCGAAGCTTGTCTTCAAGGCTCTTCGTTAGTATACAGTATCTCCAGTATCCGCGTTGTAACCTCGTTTACGATCACCAGGCAGCTATTGGTAATTCCCTGGAGAACCTACCACACGCCTTATCCTCGAGGACAACCAGATGATGGGGTGCTGATCGTCTCGAAAGATGCACGTACGAGGTAATCGACCTCGTTGACTTCATCAGTGTATCTTGCCCGAAGAAGCTGCTATCCACGTCCTATTTAGAGGAGCTATGGTTGATCAGACAATAGACCGCTAGTTTCATTTCTCCCCTATGCCGTCTAGATCAATCACTAGCAGAGTCACTAGCACAGTTACCAGTGCCGCCGTTCGATTGTTGGCTCCAGCTAGCCGGGCTATAGCTCCGTCAGCTGCATCAACGATCAAGCATATATCTGCCTCGCTCCCACGAAAACAGCTCCCTCAGCCCCTTGTGATCCTTGAATTTACTTCAGGCTGGAGCGAAGAAGGCAAGGTACTTAAATGGTACAGTAGTCAACCACAAAAGTCCTTTACGTCCCTCGAATATCGAAAGGAGCGTGGAGGAATATTTAAACACGAGTTTATCGTCGTAAGGTTTGATAACAACACTCTCTGCCGGTTCGATCGAAGGCCGAAAGAAGACGATCGCATACATGCGCTAAGAGACGAGGGAACTACTGCAGAAGACACTGCTCATATACTTTGGTCATGGCAGCACGAGTTTCAGCGAACCGAGCGTGAATCTGATATGCTGTTGCATATCAACTTCCCTCAAGGTGAAGACCTACTCCTCATTCTAGCAATCTGCTATAGTATCAGGACGAACACAAACGCCAATCCTTACTCCCTTACGCGGTACAACTGCTACTTCTTCTCTTGGACTGTTGTCTCTATCGCCGCACGTCGTGCTGCCGAGTGGGGAAAGGTCGCACAGTCAGAGGAACAATGGAGTGTCGTCGCACAGGCAGCACTTGACAAGATTGACACCGAGATGGTGGGCAGCAAACCCTCGGTACGGTCAAAGAGGCCATTTAGATCCTCTCTGAGACGTCTCGTACCCAGATTCATGAAGAAGAAAGAGACTCATGTTCCATCAGAAGACTCGGACAATGCCTTGTCCGCCAAAAACCTTCAAGACACACTACAACCGCTCTTATTCAATATTCGCTTCTCTGCGGGTGATACACTCCACAAGCTTCTTTTTCGAACGCAACTGGCTCCCGCTATGGAAGCGCTCATGG
Organism: Ceratobasidium papillatum; assembly: GCA_037042815.1. Classification (NCBI taxonomy): domain Eukaryota; kingdom Fungi; phylum Basidiomycota; class Agaricomycetes; order Cantharellales; family Ceratobasidiaceae; genus Ceratobasidium; species Ceratobasidium papillatum. The sequence goes on along the minus strand of JAYRCO010000928.1, from coordinate 2,173 downwards.
ATGAACAGGTCAAAGTGGCAGTGCTAGAAGCCAAGGTTATAGCCTGTGAGCGGCGAGCAACTCTGATCGCCATCAGCGAAGTCTCTAGCCCATATACGAAACCAGAAGAGCCGGGAAAATTTGGCGAGCTCTCATGGTCAGACCACTGTGATCTAGCGTGGGCGGTGGCCACAGAAGCTGCTTTTGCTGCTACTGTCGCAACGATCGGTGATGGCGCTCAGCCCAATGTTCTTTGGGACACTGCTTGGGATGTAGCATGGCAGCAACACTGGGACGGTAAAGTCCCCACTGGCGGAGATACTCCTGACGCTAGATCTCTCGGAAACACTGCATCAAGGCGTGCTAAACGCGCCTGGAAGGAGCAATGGGACGCTATGACAGATCTGACTTCTGAACACGTGTCTGAAATGGCGGCAGGGGCAGCCAAGTGCCTACTTGATCATCTTCCCGATATTGACGCTTCGCGCCTGGCATTCGGACATGATCGTTTGGTAGGTCGACGTGGGAATACTATAACGAGTCTGACACTAGCCGTATCTCAACATAGCCCACAAGCGCAATCTGGAAGGGAAAGGCTGTTGCACGAACACAGGAAATCATGGGCATCGGTCCTCGTCAACCGTCTCTACAAGATTATATTCGAGATCGTATGTACGGTCATTGCAAAATGGTGGAGAACTATGGGTTTGGGACTTACGACAATGTGCTAACAAGTATTGAGACAACAATGTGCGAGGTTTGGCTAAAAACTCTTGATGTACTAGAGAATGGTTTAGCAGGTCCACCCGCACGATGAATCTACGTCATATGTGCATACACCTCGGATAATGTTTGATACTGTTCTCGCTGCGTCGATCTTGCCGACGTACATCGTGTGGCCACGAGTTCTGTTATGAGCTGTACTTCTGTCGTATTATGGCGTGGTCGTATCTTAGAGCCTATTATAGACGTGGTAGTATGGCCCTTTCGGCTACGTGTCTTATCAATCTGATACATAATGTCGCTCATACGCGAAAACAAGCTCCAAAGTCTTTGTGTCACGAGTTTTGAACAAGAACGGTAGCGATACATTAGTCCTCGTGTCTATCTGTGCTCAAGTGATGTCACCTGGATACACATGAGACCAAGTCTATCTACTATAAGAGTGTGCTTGATCCCGGGTGATAAACATACGAATCGGTAAACTTGGGGTTCAGACAAGCTATCTTGATCGTGAGACCCATGCGCCAGATGGCCAGTAAGTTTACTTCGTCTGTCAATACTAGCCGGTCTAATAGGCTATAGCCGAAATACAGGAGCCCCTAAGAGCCATGCTTGACGTGTCAGCATGGTATCAGCAATCCAGATCGTCAAGACCCCAAGGCATCATTTGCTTCTACGCGATTGCGGCGCGGACCATTGTCTTGAGGTCGAGGTAAACTCATAAAGGAATAACCAGTCCAGGACAATGGCCGGTGGAAAGAACATCCTATGTCTAAGTGGTGTTACACTATGGTTCCAAGTTTGTTCGTAAGTCATCTGTACGTCATCCTCACGTGCAGATACACCTCTGCCATAATTATTTGGTAACAATGATTTGAGGCGGCTGCGGTCTCGACAAACGCAGCCCTAGTGGGATGGACAGCACAAGCATCTCCCGAGATCATCAAACCAGTGATGCAAGCAAGATGGGGAACACAATTCATTCGGATGTATGACGAATACGTAATCTAGAGGCATTACACAAACCAAACCAAAGAACACAACCTACCTCTCTTTCTTTTTCGCTTAATGTATGGTCACAACCATCCTCGGCTAAAGTGCATCCTGAATTTTGATAGAAATGTCGCCGGCCGGGTGACGGTCGAGTGGCTCACTGAAGTGTTCCGGTTCCATATCCCACGAGTGTCAGCGCCGCCCCTGATGGACATAGAGCGTTAACGCACCGAAATGGTGGACAATTAGCCCAATGCTCTTCCTGACACGAGCAACTAGCCAAGGCTTCCAATATCCATATGCTTCTGGCCGTTTTTCTCATAAACAGACCTGAGTCACGGAGTAATCCCACAAATCAGACGGGAAGAAATCCGTTGACTTTTGAGATAAGCTGAGCCCTCTGTCACGAGCTGACACGTCTCATAGACTTTAACACTATTTTCCGGTATTTCTTTTATTACATTTCTGATATATTTAC
>JAYRCO010000927.1:0-15324 GCA_037042815.1 Ceratobasidium papillatum | reverse complement strand
CTTAATATGTTCCCGTTGGCTCCTTTCTGTTTACATAACGTCTCCCCCCTCTCTTATCAGCGTTTTCGTTTTGTTTTTGCCTCGTTTCTCTCGAGTTTTCACCGGCGCTCTCTGTCATGTTCGCAGCGCTTTCCCTCGACACCTGAAGTGTTTTTATTCCCCTTCCTATTTGTTTGCAGTACGTTTTTGCATTGTATTTTCTCTGTCTTTTCGACATTTTCCCTGGCGTTCCCCTTTCCTCTATGTTTGCGAGATGTATTCGCTCCGCTTCCTCCGCGCTTATCACGGATTTTAAATATATTTTGGTATACAAAATGCACAATATATTTCTTGGAACATTGGGATACTGGGACAACAAGAGGATACAGACTTAGTAGATAATCTGGGGGCAAACCTGTGGGGTAGTACGATACAAATCGAAGCGCTCGCATATCCACTTTGCCAATCCCAAGGCCATGAAATTAGCTACATCAAGTGGAACAGAAGCAACAGAAACAATGGAATTGTATAACTTGGTTGCCTAGTCGAAAAGTGTGAGGCTATTAACTGGACAGAGTAGCCATGACCACTTACCACCCAAGAGATCCACGCCCGAACCTGATGTTCCGTGTACAGAACAAGGTGCTTAACTCCGAACCTAATCCACAACCAGCGACGATCCTTGCCCGCAACAACAACTCCCGTCTCTGTTGACTCTGTGTTTCTAATCAGCTGATAGGGAGTTCCTCCCGGCGGGCTAGACGAGAGCGCAAGAACCATTAGCACCGAAAGGACCAATACAGCAACCTGTCGTAAGGTGAAAAGTAGTCAGATAGACGATATCTTGCCAGAACACCCTGCGCCTACCTTCATTCCCGTAGATTGAATCAAAGTTATCGCCCAGTTTCGCTTTTTGCGAAAAGGTACACTTCGCTTTTGAGCTTCGGCTGGCAAGACTAGCACATCGGAAAGTGTGACACGAAAAGGTGTTCCGTAGGTCTGATTACGCGGCCAGAATCCTTTTGAACAATTAGCGCACTTGCACAAAGCTTCTTGCTCGCGAAAACATACCTTTTCCTCTCCAACCAGCGTGACTGTAGCACTTAATCATAACCTGACCATTTGGCCCACTCGATCCAACAATAACACTTGAACCATAAGCCTAAGGACTGCGTGAGTTAGGGAGACGGAACTTCAGTTGACGGCACTTACAGCGATGCATCGTATAAGATGACCATCTCCTACAGCAAAAGGTTTAGTATGACACACCCCGAACGAGAATAGTTGCAGATGCCTACCTTGGTGAAGCATTGGTATAGTGGCTATACGCGATCGAACAATTGGTACCTCCCCACCAGTTGTCCCACCAAGAACTAAGTCAGTGGATGTATGCGCCACTGGTAATATTGGGCTAGATGCAACAGGAACTTGTAGGGGAAAGGCTTTGACGCTCTCGGGAATAGGACCACGATCAGACATGCTATAGATCGCGACCGATTGATCCAAGGTTGAAATGGAGACAAACTGTTGATCTGGCGACAGGCGTGCTTGTCCACTAGATCAAGCTTCAGTTTAGCTACTAGCATGTGCAGTGTATCGTTCTGCTACTCACATACGACAGATTGCCGGGAAATGCATGGGACTGAAATGTTGCACGTCAGCAGTCGCGCCGTGCCCATGTACCCAAATGCTTAAGACGTGTCGCAAATCTCAGCTCCGTACCACAAAAAACAAACAAGCACTTACGTCCATCCCATCTCCGAGTAGCCAATAAACAATTTGCGCTCTGTCTTACCAAAAAAGAAGAGCGCGTTTACCAGGCTCTCCTTACTTTCATTTGGGCCATCAATATCCTCGATCTTATGCCACTCGTGCCCTGGGGGCGTATGTGCGTAAACAGATGTGCGAGACCCATATCCGACGGCAAGGAGTGTGTGGAGGCCGGAGGTATCAATAGCGAGGGAGATTATTTGATGTGGAAGTGGGCCAATAATCGGATACATTGAAGCCGGATGAAGAGTCTGAATCGGTTTGAAAATATTGAGTTAGCTACGACAGCGTATAGTAGAATAATAGGCCAACTCACGTTATCTGGGTTGATGAGAAGCTGGTAGAGCACGCCGTTTGAGCAACCAATATAGAGGGTAAACCCGTCGCGCCAAACCGCACAGAGGACATGTAAATGATCCCCAAAATCAACAATCCCAACAGCCAAACCAGCATTGATGGTTGCAAAAAGGATCGTCCCGTCCTCCGAGGCTGACACCAGGAGCGGCCCAGACGGTGCTGTCTCGATGCAGGTGAGGTGAGGGTTTTGTTGGTTAGACATTTCCCAACTCTCGCCGAATGTTATCTTCGTAGGCGCCCTAGACAGAAGGGAGAGGACAGAAGCTGCCATGATACGGTGGCTGAGACGTTGGTGCAGAAGGGAGATACGGTTGCGGGTGTGGGCAAGAGAGTAATTTCTTCCTCTCGCTCCGAGATATCAACCTCATTGCAACAATGGGAATCCATATTAGGCACCATATGATCTATTGGTCACATTATTCATGACGACAATAAATATCTTCCCAGCGGCATCGTGTGTATACAGACAAAAATATCCATTCATCGCCCAGCGATTCAGAAAATACATATGACTCTCAGCGTCAGAAGCTACACGAGATTTTACAAACGGCAAGGCCCAATCATTTCTTAGCTGGCCAATGAACCCAGCATGGCCCATTCTTCTCATCTGCTTCAAGGAGGACATACCCGGCGTAAGCCGGGTGTTGGCGAGCTACGGTGTACAACTCCCAGCACGCTCGCTTGCCAGTCCCAACCTGAACCCAATAATGGAAGTCTTCGCCCGGAGCTAACGATGGTGAAAAATGGATATCACCCAACGGGCGGTGATCAGGGCTCTGGCGAGTAATACCATCCTGCGAGTAGGTCCACAGAGGGACGGGGGCAGCACCATGATCTGGCATCTTAGGAAGAAATTCGATTGCGCCTTGAGCCGGTCCACTGTAAGTTGGTTAGATCAGAAGAGACGCTTCGAGTTAAGTTACACACCTCCACTTTGTCAACGGATTCTTGGATTTCGAGACGCGAGATTGGCGACTACGAAAGATTAATTCTTTCTAAATAAAGTGAAGAAGAAAGATAAACCCATCACTTACCTTGCGCTTGGGGATGACTCTTCGGCAAAGCTTGTGGCCTCGGATTCAATGTGGACTTGCTTGCGTTTCGGTTTGGTCGGTCTAAGTTTCATTATCGCGTTAGACGGAGAAGTTAAAAGAACTCGAGGTAGGCTTACAACTTTGCATGTTTGGTCGCCGGTTTCTTCTTTGAAGCACTAGATAAAACATCGAAGGCCGATCAGAACTAAGATAGGACATTTCTGACTTCGGCACACACCTGGTGCCCTTTTGGTTTTTTCTGCGACGTTTTGAAACTTTAGGTTCGTCATCTGAGCTGCAGTCCGCGTCGCTAACAATTCTGGTTAAGCCAGCGTTTTAGTTTAAACCAAGTAACTGGGCATCGAGACCTTACCTGCGTTGTACGTTTTGCACTGTCTTGCCCGAACGCTTGCGTTTTCTTCCCCTAAGTAAGTCTAAGAGGTCGAACAATACAACCAGCAAACTAATAGTGACCCACGTGGTTTCTTGGGCAGCATCGTCGATGTATTTTGAAACTGGATAGGCGATTGCCTCCTCCTCCTCCTCCTCCTCCTCCTCCTCCTCATCTAGCCTACACACGATGGACCAAAATCAAGATGACGCACAGTGTATAACAAAATGTTTACTCACGTCGAACTTGGGACGGAGCCATCAACGTCAAAATCACCCTCGTCTAGTAACTGATCATTCGAACTCGAGTTATCAACGCCGGCGTTTCTAGTTTCGGAGCTGGGAATTAGAGAGTTAGATACAAAATAAAACGCGAATAGTGCAGTGAACCTACAATATCGGCTCGCTCCCCGAAGAAGCGACAAAGTCTGGTGCCCGTATGCGTTCTTGATTGGACGAGGCATAGGGGAGGAATTTGGATAGCCGCGAATCAGGTGTCGAGCAGGACGTCGACACGACATTGGACATCTGTTGAACCCATTCCGATGTGGACACAGGAGTGCTGGAGCCAAAACAAAGTCAAGGATGAGTCACGGCGACGCAGCTTAGGGTTCTCAGAAAACATACCTAGGCGAGAACAGTCGGGGTCTAGCCATACTATTGATTTTGGGTTCGGTGTATGTATATGTCGATAGAGACCCTACATGAGAGGACCTAGACGTGGTTGAGGCATAGTTCGTGCTATGCCGAACGTGTTAGAAACAGTGTACGCCATATTGATTGTCAGGGGATTCGTCATTTACCCTGTTGTATTTTCCCACATGTGAAGAGGATCAACCCCGAACGCAGGTGGTAGAGAGGCGGGAGTTGCATAGCGAGCAGATGGAGACGAAGCAGGAGGTGTAGAACGGAGTTGGTTCTTGCCTAGAGCCGGGCGATGAGTCTGAGAGGGCGGCATTTTCAAGGTAAGTACTTACCTTGCACTAGAGCTAGCCAGTTTTATATACGGTACCATGACAAGGCAAGGCTGGTTACGAAGACCGGACGAGGCGTAAGGGGGCTGAACAAGGCGCAAAGAGGCCGGGCGGCGAAACGGTTACGTGTGGGAATGATTGCGGCTTGCTCACGTGATACGCTTCCAGTTAAGTACTCCTAACGACTGAAGGCTATATTCTTGCCCTATGAAATAAAGCCGTAGATGGTGCTGAAAACTCCAGAGTATAAGAGCATTATCATACATTAGTGTTCTCATATAATGTACAGACAATAGTTGATAGAATTTAGAACAGCTACTCGGGACGGAACGACCGGCGTAAGACCCAACGAGGCGCAGATGATCGATACTTCGACTGCAAAACTCGTTCTTCATGAAGCGGATGCGAACGGCCAGGCAAATAGGGCGCCCATGTACGAGAGCTAATCCTGCGCTCGGGGTGTAGAATATCCATGCACACCCAGTAATTGAAGGACAGGCTGGTGTCGGAAGGGGAAAAATGAATATCGCCTGGTTTTCGAATCAAGAGATCGTTCGCCTTGGGTCCATCTTCCGAAAAAGACCAATTGTTCAAGACGAGTTCGCCCTCAGATTTGGACTGGAACGTAACCGCTCCCCACTTAGGTCCGCTATCAGGGTATTGTGAGACACCAAAACTAGATTCTTTTCGATAACAGGCAGACTTACGACCAGTAGACTCGACCATAGTTTGATGCACTATCGGAAGGCCGGACAGTGGAAGAGAATGAAGAGATATCCGAAAAAGCGTCATTCTCTGTTGTAGCGTGCAGGCTGATTAAAGATAATTAGTACTTGTCTATGCGAAACAAGTGACCTTAAATACCCAATCGCTGCGGTTTTCTTTCCAACTGGTTTTGTATCTCGTCTGTATTGATATCTTGAGTGGTTTGAATATCCCAAGAATGATGTGACATACGAATGAATGCTAGTAGCCCTAGAAGGTGGATAAGGAGTGGGGCGTCGAGTGGACTTCGGGGTTCTATATCTCTCCACGGAAGAGGTAACAGAGCGAGAGCTAAGTTAGATTATATGTTATCATCTCGGTCGGACAAAGATCATAGGAAGCTGCTCACTGATTTTCGCCCTCAGCTGGCCTACGCGCCAACCATTCATAAGTCGCATTGACTCCGTATGCGGCTGGGAGAGAATTAGGGATTGTACACTTCATAGACGTTACCAGAACGTCAATATTAAAGAGAGATTCAGACTTAAGACCGATTGCAAAGGGAGGGAGACGGTAGAACAGGAAGCCCCTGGACCCAAAGTTGGTCGCGGTTGATGAGTCATATTTTGATTACATAGGCAGGCCGCTATTACATGGAGTCGCAACTGACCACAACTTGACTGGTTGAACAATGAGCTCAGTTCTGCGAGATGTTCTTTTAGACTCTGTGCTAATTCCTGGATTGAAAGCGGATCCTCAGACGGGAAATCTCCAAAACATCTTTGTTGATTTGCATGCTAGTAGTTCCGACAATGGACAAGGATCATCCGACTCTGAAGCTATGAACTCAGAGATGAAACCTATAGTGGAAGAGCTTCAAGATATACTAGAAAGGCTTGAATCCATTTCTGCTTCAACTTTCAACGTTGCCGAACTTGTGTTCCGGGACGAAATCCTTGCTTCCGCTCACACTTTGCCTAATGCTCCCGATATTGAAACTTTACTTGGTAGCTTAGTACCTGGAAGTTCTAGCACACGACGGATTACATCTGTTATCCGGTCATTGCAGCTCCTGCTACATGATTTGGATGATTTATTGGCTGAATCTCGAAAGATACACCCTAAAGTAACAACCGAATGCGAGCGCGCCGTTGATCTAGTGAATCTAGAACTTGGTCGGCTAGTTACTGCGGTCAGGGGAACTCTGAGCTCTCAAACAGCATACAGGCATAATCAAGCCATCCTTGGAGTGCGGTCGGTTGATTTCTGTAAGTACAACGGAAGCGCTAGACTAAATGCTGGACTAAATGCTAGTTAAGCTATCCCCCCCTATCCAACGTATCAGCTTGCCCCTATCACAACGGCCACTGTTATAATAATCACTGTGATTCACTGCTTCATGAATGTCTCTCGCGAGAACAGTAACTTTATTCTCCGAGCCATCCGCGGGCTACTTCAACTGGCCGTTCGTATGCAGGAGGGTCACCAGTCTTCGCTCTTTGTAGACAACATCAACAGAATCCCTACCACACTCGAAACTTCGATTCAGCATATTGGAATACAAGCACAACTTGTCTTCTATGCGGTGTGTCCAAAATGCTCGGCATTGTATCCCGAAAGCGAGCCTATTCCTGATCAATGCAGTTTTGTCAATATATCCAACCGTCGCTGTAATGCTCAACTACTAAAGGGGCGCCGTCGTGGCCAATCTTTCTGGCAGAAACCTTGTAGAAGATACAGCCATCAACCTCTAGAAGTCTGGCTTGCGAATTTCCTGAATAGACCAGGAATCGAGGATCTTATTGAGACTGTGCGACCTAATCTTCAAGTAGAGGAGTGCACGGACTTCTGGGGTGCTTCATACCTATGCGATTTTCCTGGACAGGGGCAGCGCAGTTTTTTTGATAGCCCTGTTGAGAATCTCCGACTCGCCTTTATGATTTATCACGATTTTTTTAATCCATTTGGAATGAAGACCTCGGGCAAAAACAAAAGCATTGGTGTCATTATGCTGGTTTGTCTCAACCTCCCCCATGAAATCCGCTACAACCGAGAGAACGTCTATACTGTTTCAGTCATACCTGGGCCATCGGGACCGACAAAGGAGCAAATCAATCATTTCATGCGCCCCGTCATTGAAAATCTCAAAGAGCATTACAACCCCGGCGTTTGGGTCACTCGTACACACAAATATCCAAATGGCCGACACGTTCGATCAGCCGCTATGATCGAAAGTATGGACTTGTTGGGTTCGCGCGCCTGGTGCGGAATCGGATATCCTGATCATACCATATTATGTTCAGTTTGTAGCATCACCCAAGAAGAAATTGATCAATTCGGCCGATCATACTCTCTTCGTACCATGCAGGATCATATTCAGCATGTTCAACTCTGGATGAATTCGTCGAACTTGGCTGAGCAAGAGCAACACTACTCTGAAAACGCTGCACGTTATTCAGAGATGTTACGGCTCCCCTGGTGGTCGCCGTTTTCGGCTCCTATCGCTCCTATGCACTGGATAAAAAACATTCTCAATAAGCAGCTACACGAAAACATGGGGTGGAGCTGGAAGCTTGCTACTGGTATACCTAGCGGTCCAAAAGAAACAAAGCCCATAACATATCTTGAGTTAGAATGGGGACAGGCGGCTTTACGATATTGTAGCTCAAGCGAGCTCGTAAAAACAAGTCTCAACGAACCTTTATTACGGTTCCTATGTTTGGAGCGTGGAATTTATAACGTTGGACTACCCTCAAGGCGCCTGATTCGAGACCTTGAATATTGGGTATGAGAGTAGATCCTATACTTTTGATATATACATTTAATCATTCCTCATCTAGCGTCAGCAAGAAGGGATTATCGATACAACCGGAGCATTAGTGCAACAATACCCTATACAATGGGCCGAAAGTCAAGTATCTATCGCAAAAGCCAAGTTCTATCTCACGAAAGCGAAGAATCCGGAGTACTTGATGCGAAAAGCCCTTAAGGGAACCCTTGAACAGCTGTGCTCAATCTATCACTTATCTACAGCAGGGACTCATCACAATCTTGCGGAGCGGCTTGTTGACCATCACGTAAGCAGAACTGTAATCTATCTACAGTACGAGATATTTATTCACTATATGCGCACAAGTCTGAGCAGCGGCTTAAGCCGGACCAAGTACCGTCGTCTACTACCAAAACTGGCGTGGCAGTGTTGGGCAAGAGCGTACTGGAAGAAGTTGTACGAGACATAGACAACACCATTATTCCGGGCTGGCTCAAGCCGCCGCCTAAGCTGTTTGGTACAACATCCCATGGGAAGATCGGCTCTGAGGAGTATAAATCACTAGCTCTTATCTCATTTACTCTTACCTTGGTTCGGATCTGGCATAACGCGGAGAAACCTTTCGTAGATCGACTCAACCACTTTCTACACCTTACGCAGGCAGTTCGGGTGCTATCCTATCAGTCCATTTCAAAACGCGATATTCAAGACTTCCAGCATCACTATTCGATGTACGTCGGACAGCTTAAGGAGCTTTATCCTCATTGTACTGTAACGCCGACACAGCATCTTGGCACCCATATTCCCCATTTTTTGGACATACTCGGACCTGCCACACGATTCAACGAAAGCCCAAGTGAAATGTTTATCGGTATGATACAAGATATCCCAATGAACTGGCGGTTTGGTAAGCATACATCCCGCATGTATGATGTATCAAACGCTCAATCTTTGCCATAGGCGAGCTAGAATATACCCTGCATAAAGAGTTTGTTGCGGCATCTAACCTACAAGCACTTCTAGGACAGCCTCAGATCACGTCGGCACTCGGAGAAGTTGGAACCGTTGTCGAGGGATTTCTTGAAGCCCGATATCCTGGTCACACCGGTGTATACGGGACGGGGTGGAAAATAGCCCACCCAGCTACACCGTGCGTTTTGAGCAAGGAGATTTACACTCAGCTTTCACGCTTTTATGCTGGCCGCCAAATGCACGCCCCAACACAGCGCCAATTCTTGTGCACCAAGGTTAAGAAAGGCAACGTCGTATACCAACCCGAAACAACATCAATCGGAAATAGTCAAATTATCTTTGAGGACCAAGACACTCAAGAATGGGCGGGCGGAAGAATTGAATCGATTCTATACCAGTCTGAGCTGACGGGCTCGCTAAACTCGCCCCAACTTGCATTCCTTGTGCGCCGTTTCAAACTTCTTAACAACAACGACAGACCGCACGATCCTTACCTCTCCCATCCTATCATTGGTGCATCGGGGTCCTGCATCGCAGTGATGTTCTACGAGGATTTCGAGCCTGGTTTACCGGTTATAATTCAACCAAAGGACGTCTTGTGCCACATAGCAACTTGCAGATACCACGATCCTGATCATCAGTTCTCGGCTCCGTGTATTGCTGCGATATCGTTGAATTTGGTAAGTCTCTTATCTTTGAGCGTGGTAGTGAAGCATTCATTGATAATCAATTACACGGACAGAAACATTCTCGTATGTAATTATGCAGAAAACAATCCATAGCATACAGATTAAAGGTCGACAACACCCGAGTCGCTAAGGTACAAGCTAATTTCGCCCAGAACGCGAGCTATGAGGTTGAGAAACTTTTGGTACCACGCAAGTCCCAGCATCCAGACCACAGAGATGTCCAACTTGTACCAAAGCGTGATGTCCAACTTGTACCAAAGCGCGATGCAGATACCGAGAATCACCTACAAGTAGATGAATCATTAAAAAACATAAGAGTGAAAGAGGGATATATCTCACCACGACAGTTGTAAGATTAAAACGCGGCTTCGAACTTGAGTTGCCGAAATCTGAACGACCGGACCTCAGAGCTGCCCCTATCACGTTGGCTTTGGGAATGAGGTTGATATCGATAAACGTCTCCTTCGGATGCAGACGCGGTGTCTTGGACCCATAAAACTCTGTTTGGCGTGAATAGATAATTGATGGAGATGCAACTAATACTCACTTTTGAAGGTTTCGTAATTATCCTGATCATCGGTGTACGCAACAACAATGAGTGCACCGACGGGACCTAAGTACGCGGCATAAAGTCGATTATCGTGAGCCTAACAGAAGTAGATAACTTAGTCACAGAACTCAAACCCGACAAACGTACTCACCAATAATCCCATAACGGCCCAGTTGTGTTCTGTTTGCGTAATCAAACGTAAGAAGAACATTCGTTTTATCGTTTAATACCGGACGTACCATAATAAAAATCTCCCACAACAGTGCCGTTTGTGAGAGATAGCTCAACTTGCCCATCCTGCGTGCCCGCTGCTACAGCCCCCTTGCTAGTGATTACTACGGGGATGTAAGAGTAGAATGCCCGGAATTCAACACCCGAAGTCAGTTTACGAGTGCTGTGGTCCGGGCGAAGTATAGCGCCAGCTAGAGCCCAAACATAGAGATCTCCTTCGAATGTCGTAGCGGCTAAAAACTTCCCGTTCGGAGAAATCGCGGAACGGCCGCTGGTCAAAAGTTAATAGTTGACTAGAAGGAAATGTCAAGATACTTACATGCGATGAAACTGTTTGTCGTGAGTAAAGTACGAGACCCGGTCGAGCCCAAGCCACGTGCTAATCGTTAGGTCAATAGTCAATGTCAGTTCCGGATAGTGTGATGGCACACAAGGCACTTACACGTAGCCGAATCCTCCACCAACAAACAAATAGCGGCTCGATTGGCCGTAGAACTGCATAGTACGAACTCCCGGGAGGCCCTCATGAGGGATTTTGAAGCGATCGACCATCTTCCATGTTTTCGACACCGACTTCCAGATAGAAACCCCGTCGTCGTAACCAATAGCCAGAAGCTTCTCTGTCGGTTCCCACCGCAGCGCACGGATAGGCTTTTGCACATCTTGGAACGAGTACGAGATGGCGACGGATGGGCAAGAAAACTAGAAAAATCAATGAGTTTATGTTGTGTATAGGCTTTCATAAGATCTTACCAGGACCGATTCCCCAATATGCGCGACGTAAATATGCCCACGGTGACATCCGATAAAACATTTCTTGTTGTTGAGAAATTCGAGGGCAGTAAGCTGGCTGGTAGTACCAGTCTTGACGAAAGCCACGGGGTAACCAATACGTGTATCGAAAAGAACCAGATCCGTGAGCGTCGAGGAGAAGATATATCTCCCGTTCGGGGAAATCGCAAAGTCGGTCGGGTGTCCCACCTGGGGCCCGCGGTTGACGAAGAGCGCTATATAATCAGAAGCAGAAATTTTGGAAGTTACAGGCATGTTGAGTTAAGATGAAGTCGTATAAGCGAGCAAAGCGGTCTAGTGGCGCAGCGTAGGAGGCGGCGAGTGTAGAGGGTAAGTCTTGGAGCTCGTCAAGTTCGTCTATATATTTACCAAGAGGGGTGTACGAATAATTCCCGATCTAAGCCGCTTCCGAAAGCCTAGTCTGCGCTTGAGCCTCATGGTAACAAAGAGATGGCAGAAAACAGTAGAACTCTGAGCGGGTCGGCGCTGATTGTTGCAAATTCGAGGGTGAGATCGAGCGCTAAGGGGTGTGGTTGAGCGATAAGCCGAGCCGGCCCGTGCTATAGAGGGTCAACCCGAGCCAACCCGTGCTAACCCGTGCTAAACTCTACGGTCTTGCTCCATATCAAGACATGGGCGGTTAATCGGGGCTTTCCCCGCCGGGCGATATTACTACAAGCCCTCTTAGTTAGCTATTTCCAGCACAGCGTAATGTGGGCTTTGCATCGTGGTTGCGGCTGCATCCGCCTCTTTGTCTGACACTGGATATTACCTCGCACACCCGAGTCGTCTAGATGGCCAACCGACCCCTCCTCTGACTTCGTCTTTTTCTAATGTCTGCTGTACGCCGTTCCCCCTCGCTTTCCGGTGCTCGATACAACCCGTTTTATGGCCTTCTATCTCCCGTTCGTGCGCTCACCCGCCTTGTGAGGCGCACTTATCGCCCCGAGCTGACGCCGGTCGTTCGCTCTGGATCCCCGCCACTTCTCCCTCTTTTGACGTATGACAATCATCTTGTGAATGAAGGGTACGTTCAAACCAACCCGTATGGAACTTGTACTTACCCATTGCTTACAGGGCTATGCCTCTTGAAGACGACTTGCAAGGAGACGTCCTTGGCAATTCAGCTGCAGGTCCTGAGCATCCGGCATCCTCGGTTGATCCTGAGCATGCAGAGCCGACCAACTCGTCAAAGTAAGTCCACTCAACGACCTTCTGATTCAACCAACTCAAACTATTATTCTACTAGCTCCAGGCTGAGCGCCGGCCAGGAGGAGAGGGAGTTGTTTTCGGCTTCCAAGAGCATCGAAGAACCGTTTCGGTAAGCGCTTTAATAAATTTGGTTACTGCCGTACTGATGCAAAAATAAGATCTGACGAATTGCCGGGAACTGGGAGCGACGGGAACATGGCTGAAGTGTTCTTCATTCGGTCGCCCCAAGAGTAGGTGCATTGGACCTTATTTAATATCTTACTCACGCCTCGACTCATTAGATCCAGCTCGAATTTGCTAATCCCACTTCCCCAAAACGAGCAAGAGGATGGAACAATTGATATCAGGTGCGAAGGACACACTTTAATGTCATCCCATCTTAGCTCAAGCTCCTCTCCTACTAGTTCCGATGATTCCGTTGCTCCAAAGAGGCACTCCCCCGCACCTTCGTCTAATCCGGCTCCGGGCGAGACGCGCTTACCGCTCACTCTGTCTGAAGCACAGTAAGTCCAACGTCTAATCACGTATGTTTACTGGCTCACTTGTCAATTGACAGGAAAAAGTGTACCCAATGGCTTCTTGGGTCGGGTGCGCATTTTGAGCTTGAGCCCGGAGAGATCCTGGATGATGTTCTCGAGGTTCAGCTTGCAAAAAGTGACACAGTGTATGTTATTCCGTATCCTTGTCAACCTATTTTAGCATCTAATTAAGTCCATACGCACAGGCCTAGCGGTAGCGAGCCTCCAGAGGAACTCGCGTTTCTCAAGTTTACCACACGGGCTCGTACTTACGACTTCAGGTTTGTTTTTTCATATGTTATGTTTTCTACCCGACTGACTTAGTCTGTAGTGAGAACTACGTGGGTGGGCGATTGAAGTTTGCGCCTCCCCTTCCTGGCCAGAACAGCCCAAATCGTTGGTTGTACCACCCGATTTCGGACAACCTTGTCTCAAATCTCTCACGCGCTCTCGGCGATATCGACATCAACCGTACCGGGGATGGGGAGTTTCAATATTGGGTCTGGACATGGGCTCCGGGGGGAGACGTCTTTGAGTATGCTTGGAGGCTTTGCCAGATCGGCGAACCCCATCCGCATTATCCTGGTTACATCTTGCTTCACTACCCTGAGCAGGCACCGTGCTGGGTGCATGAACGCGAGCCGGTATGGAAGGACATTAAGCTGCCGGATGGACAAGGGGACATGGTATTTCCGAACGAGCAAGGAGGAGTGGAGCGTTACGACTAGTAGCTTAAATAATGTTGTCTCGAATGTCTTGTAGCCTGTCTCTACACGTCTCATGTTTCTACAGGCTCGATGTCTGTCTTTAAAATCTTAATAAATCAGCCGGCTGATTTAATGAAAGAAGTCTGTGTAAGTTCTTCAACTCGTAGTACTTTTACTTGATACCGATTTTGGATTCTGTGTGTGGTAATATGTGTCACGTGAACTGCTGCCACATCGAAACTCGTACTTGACCTCATACGTGTATTCGACACTTTCCAAATTTGTGGTACTTTACTTATCATAATGCCAAACTCAATACTCAAGCCATTCCTACGCCATGGCCAAAGCCTTCTTGCGCCACTTTTGAAGCCTCCTTAGCTATATAAAGCTAACCTCGCAAAGCTCAATTCGCCAGCAATCTCAAAATGTTTCATCCTTATCGAAATAACTATCATGCTCGTGTAAGTCCAAGCGCTAGTAAAATATGAGCCTTTGAATTAAAGGAAGATTTCTCCCAGCTTGCAGCGATGGAGGCCAGCGTTATTTCAAAGTCTCGCCCCAGCGAAAACCCGAGCCGTAACACCCCGCCGGCTGCACCACCTCAGCCGGGCGCTGCAGCGCCTCAACCCGAGGATGCACCCTCTCAAACAGGCGCAGCGACCTCTCAACCCGATACTTCCGCAGATACCAAATCTCAAAAACCTCCCCAATCTCGACCAAAAGCTCCTCTCCCAAAGGGTCCGTCTACTCGTTCACGTCAACAAAGCACTGGTATTCCACACGATTCGGACGGTGATATTGTCATGGATCAACCATTGAATGCGGCAGGTACTACTACGGTTAGTTGCTAGTTAGTTATTATCTTGTGTTCTTCATTCTCACGAATAGAATAAACCCATTCCAACAGCCGTTGAAGAGGACGAGAAAAGAATACGAGTCTGGTGTTCGAGATCAGTACCGCAAGGATAACAAGGAGCTTCCTCCTACGCCCCAACCACCTACCAAGTCACCCCGCTCGTCTCGCACAACCAGCCCACGATTCTCAAAACCTACCCAGCCGTCAAACGGTGCTACAAGCTCTCCTTCGGCCCCCAAAACAACCGACCCTGCCGCTTCCGCAAAACATTCGGACTCGACGGGGCCAACCAAATCGAAAAAGCCCTCTTCTGCAGACGAACCACAGGCCGGTGAGTACAGTACATTGGTTGTACCTATTACGTGTATGGTTTTAAATAAAATGTGCGGCAGGTCGTAAAGATAAAGGGAAACAGCGTACAAAAGCGCGCAGCCGTGCCAGCGATTTCGACGACACTGACGAAGACGACAGTGATACCGAGACGATCGCTAGTATATACTCAAACGAGGCTAAAGCACCAGAAAGCAGCGATATTGTACGTCATCTTTCACTTTAACTTACTTTTAAGATTTGAGCTAATCAGACGTTAGGTCAAGGTCCTAATGGCCTTAGAGCGGATGTCTGGAAAACTCGATCAGCTCTTGTTTTCTCGAGCTCCGTCTGGGGAACGAGGCGCGGAACAGGACGCCCCAGGAGGCCCCCGTTCCAAAGGCACTCCTCCACCTATGGCTCCGCCCAGGCCGACTACAAACCGTGCGGCTCGCGAAAAAGAGAACCTGCGACCTTGGGACCAGACGGCTGCGGAGAACCGAGACACT